>JAHBCN010001988.1:0-102363 GCA_019359885.1 Listronotus oregonensis
TTTTGTTTTATGCCCCGCAGGCCAAAAGTACACTTTTTGCCTGCGCGAGACGTGGCACTTAATGCCCACGGGTATAAATTTTTGTGGGTAACTAAGCAATAAAAACACAATCATAATATATGACAAAAATATTTTTAGGCCCAATAAATGAATCTTCGTTTGTTTCATGTTCTGATATAGATATTTTTTTTTAAAACCAGAAATTTTTTAAAAAACCTTTTAGACATTAACAATTTTTTTCTTCTAAAACATATCTTTTAGTGACCACTTTTGTGGTGAAAAAATAAATCTCTTGACCATTCCTGAGTCAAAACGGTGGATAACAACAGCCGTCTAAGCGATCAAGTAAGCAAAATCCATTGTTCTGTAAAGTTTAGAGTGACTCGCGAGGAGAAAATGAAAATAGTTTAATTAATTGCGGAAATTCTTTGTAAAAATTTAAATATTTAAGAAAATATATTTCATTACTTTTTTTTACGCTAAGTTTTAAAACTAAAAAAGAAACTTTAAAAATACATTAGACAAAATATTTAACTTTGTAAAAATCAAGGCATTTTAACCTATGTAAACTAAAAGATGTAAATGCAGCGGATTAATTTGGTCAAAGATTAAAGGCTTAATTTAAAACATTCGCAATTAAAGGTTGGGAGCTCTACTTCAAGACGTCGAAAAGCAAATTCATTGCAAAAGACAAAAGTTCGTATCCAGAAAGGCGGTTGTTGTAAGGATTTGATACTGACATATATTCAATTTAAAATGGTGGAACATATAATAAAGTCCTAAAATTTAAATCTTAATTTCCAACAAGTGTTCAAAAAGTTTTCCTTTAACATGGTGTCAAACGTAAGTAATGAAAACTTAATAAATCAATTTTATATTTAACAGACATGTCAGACTTTATACTGCAAAATATTTTAAATAGGGAACATGACCATTTTTTTTAAATCTCAGGGAAATTTTTTATATATGTCTAGAAAGAACATTCCCAAAATATTTCCGGTTAAATTAAATAATTACTTCATAATCCAGCGTTAAAGTTTCGCGCGGTCCAAAAGCATTTCCAGTTATTTTCGCCAGCGTGGACTATTACCTATGGCCGTCGACCCTCATAGGAACGCCATACCTGCTTAAAGTTTTCTTTCTCTATTATTTGTAAATTTTTTTTTTGTGGATCGATAATTTTCATTGTTTTGTAACTGTATATTGTTTTTGGGTCGTGTTAAAGTTTATTATGGAGAAAAGTATATCAAACAATTTTAAATACTTGTTGTACCAATTTTGGGTACGAATTTAAACACCAAAAAAATTTATTAACCTGCCTCAAATCCAAATCGAAGAGCGAAATGGTTAAAGCGTGCCGTAGAATATCGAGGATATTTCCCCGAACCCGTACTTTTTTTGTGAGGATCATTTCAAAAGTAAATAATAACCTAGGTTTTTGTTATAAGTTTGATACTTTTTTCGAGTATATAGGTCTTATAGTAACTCCTATTTTTAAATTTCAGTTAGAAACGCAATTATTCGTAATTATATTTAACCCTGTGTCACTTCTCTGCTTTAACGCCGCGAACTTCTTCAAGAAAAAAACTATCACTATTTTTAAGAAAATTTGCAACCATAAACATGTCCATAACAGGCGGTTATCGGACTGGCCCTAGAATACCCCTCTTCAGTCTATTCAATGAAAATAGTCACTCTCTTGCACAAAAGTCTTTAGGAAAACAATGTCCAATAGTTTTGATAAACTACAACAAACACGATGTTTAAACAAACCACCTCCACACCTACTTATGGAAAGAGAAAAGCCCGTTTAAAAAAATGTTTAAAGTATGGAAACTCGTACTACAAATCCCATTAAATACAAGAAAATTTGACGAACCGAACAGTTTTAAATCAAGGCGACAACGCTTTTATAATGGCCATTCCGTTGAATTAAAATGAACGTAGATTGACGATTATGAGTTGTGACGTCACGACCAATGGCAAAGCGTTTTGGTCCGCCAGGTAGAATTTGAATTTGGAGGTATTTTCAATCATTTATTGCGGCCGTTGTTAGTATCTAAAATGTATTTTTTTGCTAATACGTGTTTTAAGGCGACATTTGCTTATATTTTCAAATACTTTCGGAAAAATTAAAAATATTGGCAAGTTCCCTATTTAGGTATCTTGGTAACACCTATAATGCTATAAAAATAAGTATATTTCCCAAGTCATGAACATTTAGTAAAAGAGGATGATTTAAAATTCATTTTTTTGTTTTATATTGTTGGCAGCATTGTTTTTTTGATTTTTGATATGTGTTGTCATTGTCTTGTTAAGGAATTTAATAGTGATTTTGTTTTTTGTGTTCCAAATTACCATGGAAAGGGTATATAGGGGAAAAACGAATTTTTATAATTAAAAACATTACACAATATGCAGCCGCTGTTCGCCGACTCTGTATGATTTTCGGGCACCGCAATGCAGTAAACGAATCGACTGCTTGTAGGTTCATTACGAAATTCGAAGAAAATTAGTTGTAAACATCAAAAGCCCAGGACGCCCTGAAGTGTTCGGAGGAAAGGTTTCCGGATCACTATTCCTTCCAGAAGACTATGAACTGTAAAGAGATAAAAATTACACTCTCTTATGGATGTTTGGTAAAAAGGGTAAGAGCACTAAATGGGGGCTGGTGTAGCACCTCCTATTTAGTGCCAATAAGAACCAATGACCTTGACCCAATTTAAAGTGACGTTTAAAACAAGGGTTATTGGTTTTAAAATGGTTCTTGGGAACCCCACACCATCTTAATTTATAATTTAGGGCCATTTTTTTAACACAGAATGTTGATCCTTTACCTCTACAATCCATAGGGGAGACCCACCTATTTTCATGTGATTGACCCCAAATTTTTAGGGGTTTAACACTATCTGAAGAACCCCCCAAAGTGAACAGAGTTATGTGTTTGGGGGTAATAGGAAAAGGTTAAAGCCCGATAATGTTTTTTTTATTTAAAACTTAAATCTTCTGAGGGGGAAGGGTGGTTTTTTTTTTTTTTTCAAAATACTTAATTTTACAGTACAGCCCTTTTTTTAAACAGGGGTTTTTTTGAATACCCCCTTTTGTCCTCCGTTTAGAAAAAATTTTTTTTTTTCGGTTTAGATATACTATCAATGGCTTAAAAATGTCAAAAAAATTTTTTTTTGGAATTAATAAGGTTTCTGGTTTTTAAAAATGATTGTTTTAAAAAATTTGGAGGCACCCACGTACATAAGTACTAACATCAAACACTCTTTGCGACACCGTTACACCCCCCAAAAAAAAAAAAAGGTTTTAAAAACGCCATGGTATTTTTATGTTCGGGGTGCTGTCATTTTAACCCCTAAGGTAAATTTAAGAGCATTCAAGGTCAAATTTAAAAAAAACACAAAAACCTGCCTTATGTTTTTGGGCGCGAAATATGGTCAATTTGCCCCCCCATTGTTTGGAAAATATTTCAAGGTCAAATCGGCAAAATTAAAGCTCCACAAAAAAAAAAAAAGGTCCGGAAGAATTGACCATGTTTTTATGTCTTTGAGGCCCCAAATCGAAGGTTTTTTACCCCATAAGGAGGGCCCCGGGGTTTTTTGGGTAAATTTGTAAAAAAGAAGAGTATACCTATTTTTTTTAGGTCGCTGAAAAATTGTGGCAGTTTGTTTTTTTAAATTAAGGTTCGTTTTTCTTTTATTCGACTAAAAGGGGCAAACTGCCCCGGGGTTCGTATGCCCCCCAAAAAACATCAGTGTTTAAATTTGGTTGCAGAAATTTGACAATGTGACTATAAACCCCCTTTACCTTACCTGATTGGGTCAAATTAATCCCAATTCTTCTGTGACCCCAAAAAAATAAATACATGGTAAACTTAAACCCTTTTTTTTGGGGGGGTTTTTTGTTTTAAGGATTTTCTTTGTAGTATTAAGCCATTTTATCTAAATATGCAATGGAATAGAATATATAGTTTTCCACTTACTGTCTTGGGTTTTTTTTGCAAAAAAATTTTTTGACAGTAATTACAAAAACAAAAAAAAAAAGTTTTTTTTTTAAATAAAAAAAATTAATTTAACCCAACCCCTTTAAATGATAAACAGTTAACCCTTAAAAGGGGCATAGGGCCCCCCAAAACGGACGCCATTTAAAAACAACTTCCTCACGTTAAAAAAAACCTAAAAGCATTCTATTAGTTTAATTGTTCTAGTAACGTTGTTAATAGAAATTCGCTGTCATGGATCCATTTTTTTACACAAAAACGGGGAAAAAGGGGGGTTTTTTAAAATTTTTTTGATTTTTTAAATTTTTTTATGTTTTTTTTTCTGCACAAATATATTATTTCATATCTATAGACTATAGTATATAAAAAAGGGGGTCTATTATGATGTTACTTTTCCCAAAAAAAATGCTTTTTTCTCCCCCGAAACAGGACATTTAAACCCAGGATAGTTTAATTTTTTTTTTTTTTTTTGGGTTTCCCCCCTCGCAGAGTTTCCCCAAGCTCTTGAAGATGATGAGTCGCAAGAGCCAATTGATTTTTCCCCCATACCACCAGCAGAAAATGACGATACTGATATTGATGGGGACCTTAGTGATGACGAACATCTAGAATTTTAATTTTTTGGGCCCCCCAATGCTTCGGGGGACAATGTAAAGTTAAAATTTTTGAAGAAAAAAAAATGTTAGACGATTTTAAAAAAAAAGAATCGGATATGAGAATCAATAACCCCCCATATTTTCTGGTAGTAAATTTCAAAATCTGGTGACTCTAGCGATGAAGATGTCCCCTTTTTAAATATAGACGTCGAAGTAAAAAAAATCGTCAGTTACTAGCCTGCCAGTGTTACAGAAAAAGCTGCTAAAAAAAAACTTTCACGGGGGGAAAAAAAACAATACCTGCTTTCAACATAACACGGGAATGTGAAGAATTCCCCCCTTGGGGTGCTGTCAAAGCATGCAAAACAAAAGAGATTTTTTTGTTTTTTTTACTGAAGACCTGATAATGTATTTTAAAAGGTCGAAAAAACATTTATTCTGGACAGAAAAACAACTTCTTAAAAATTTTCATCGGACGAAATCTTTTATTATTAGGGGCACTCTTTTTTTTCTGGATATTCGAAGTCCCCCAACAAGAGGATGTTTGGGCCAGCTTACCGTGCCTGTTACCCCCCCCAAAAAAGTATTCGGCTGAATGGTTTTTTAGTCAATCCTGCGACAACAAAAAGGGAAAGGGAAATGAAACTGAACGCGACCGTTTTTTATAAGCTAAGGGGGCCCTTCTAGATCACCCAAACATTGTTTTTTAAAAACATGGCGGATTAGAAAAAAAATTTGTTAATAGACGGGGTATGATACCATCTTATGGTAAGCACTACCAAAAAATTTATAAAGTGCAAACCTATTTTTTTTGGTTTTAAATTGGGCACTTTGAAAGTTTTAAAAATCTACTAACATTTGAAATTTACACAGGGGAAATCTGAAAAAAAAAAGGGGTTTGGTGTTGGTGGCGATACAGTTTTTCTCTAATAAAACAAGGAAATATTCCCAAGAAAAAAGGGTTTAAGATTTTCTTCGATAACTACTTTCTTTTTAATTGGTCTACTGAATCACTAGCAGAGATGGGCTATTTGCCACCGTCAAAAAGGGAAAGGGAAAAAGCAAAAATGCCTTTTTCCCCGGAAAAAAATTTATGGAAAAAAAACCAAGAGGATACTATGAATATCAGACAGATGCGGATACTGTGGTTTTTTTAAAATGGAAGGACAACAAGGTAGTTAGGGGAAAAATTATGACAGCTTAGATAGAGGAACATGTACTGGGGGTTCGAGAGATGCGAAAGAAAAAAATTCAGTTCCACAGCCTAAGCCATTAGCTAATTACAAAAGGGCATGGGTGGTGTCGATAAGATGGATCAGGCTTTTTCCCATGCAGGACTAGAATACGCCAAAAAAAAAAAAGGGGGTGGCCCCTTTTTCCTATCTTTCAGTTTCAGTATCAAATGCTTGGCTTTTGATGCGAAAAAATAGACCAAAAAAACAAAAATTAGTTCTAAAGGCCTGCTTGGTTTAGAAGATCTATAGCCTTGGACTTACCCCCATGGAACCTTCGTCTCGAGGGAAGGTTATATTGCCACCGAGTGAAAATTAAGTTTTTTATGGCCGCAACCATCTGATTGTCTATAATGAAATGAAAGATCGGCTACTGCAGCAAAAAAGCTCATTTTATTTGCTTAAAGTGCAGTGTTGGGCTTCACCCTAAAATTTTTTTTTAAAATTATCCCCCAATAAGAAAATTGGTGTCTATTTAAATACTTTATTAGGTATTACGTAATATATCATATACAAGTTTTTTCCGTATTTCATATGTATTTTTATGCATAGTGCCCCTTATAACGGACGCCTTTTTTTTAAATTTAAAAAAAACCAAAAAACCTATGACTTTTTTTTTTAAAAGTGGACCACTTAAGAACTACCCAAAAAAAAATTTTTGGGAAATTTGGGGAAAAATTTTTAAACTTCATGAAAAGGGGAACCTTTTGGTAAATTTAATTTAAAAAAATTCAACCTTTTTTTTTAAAAATATTAAAAATTAAAAAAAACTTTTTACAGAAAGTAATTAAACCAATAATTTAGCCGAATCTGTCTTAAGAATATTTACCCCCGTTTTATTTCTGCAAGGATAAATTTGAAAAATTTAAAAAAGGGGAATTTTTTTTCGATTTTTTTTAAACGATTTGTCCTTTTTTTGGAAATTTTTCAATTGTTAACAAGACAAGACCAAAGGACGAAATATTTACATTCGATATTTTTTAAGGGGGTTTGGGAAAAATTTTTGAAAATTTGGGAAATAAGTATACTATTAAAACGGAAATTTAAAAAACTTTTACCTTTTTTTAAAATATTCTCAAAAGACGACAACAGTGTTTTAATAATGACATACAAAACGAGGTAAAACGTCGAATTCGGGATTGCCGAAACGTTTCAAAAAAACACCATGCCCCAAGGTCAGAAGTAAAAATTTTTTTTAAAAGGAAATCCTTTGGGGAAAAAAAGAAAAATTAAAAAAGCAATAATTGTAAACAACTGAAATGTATTTAGCAACCCTTTTGTATTGATATTCTAATACCTGGCAGCCGTTGCTGAACCAAAAAAAATCTGTTAAAAAATTCCCCGGAACAACGGATATTTTAAAATAGTGCCTTTAAGAATAGTTTTTAGTTATCACATGAAAACGGTTAGAGATCATCACTAACCATTAACGTTTTTATCAATTAAAAATTTAAAAACAACAAAATCGAGGATTTTGGTGTTATTAAGCAATTATTGCTGCAGATAATTTAATTATTTTTCATTTTTAAGTTTTTTTTTTACATTTTTGTGCTATTATAATTTTTTTAAAAGGGACATTTGATGGGAATTTTAAAATTTCCCCCTTTAAATTTTTTTGTTTTTTTCTTAGGTCAAACAAATAAAAATAAAAATCAAGTCAATAACCCCAAAAATTTTTTTACAATTTTTCTAGATGGACATTATTTTTTTAAAATTACTTATTTTTAGATTTTTTTTTTTCATATTGTTAAACGGTAATTTTTACTTGTTTTAAAAAAATTTAAACACTTTTCAAAAGTTTTTAAAGGTTATTATGAGACCAGAAGTTTTTAAAAAATTTAAACAGATTTAAAAATTAAAAAAAACACTGCTGCCTATGTTCTTATTTGAAGCCCTTTTTTGTTAAGCTGGAGGGGGTATATTGAATAATTGTTAAAATATAATAATATTATTATTATTTTTATATAAATCTATTTATTTTTTTAACAAATTATTAATTTTAATTTATTAAAAAAAAACCCCTTTTTTTAATTTCCCCCTTTAATTTTTTTACTGCGTTTAAACGAAAAAAAAATATTATTAAGAGGTGCAAAAAGTCATCAAATAAAAAAAAATTTTTTCCTTTGGTGGAAAATTTTACATTTTTTTCAAAAAATTGGCTTGCTTATAAAGTTCGTTCTTATTTTTTAAATGTAAATTTATATTTTAGAATAAATATAGGGGGCCTCCATCTTTTAAACTCTTTTTTTTTTTTTAATTGGGAAAAATTAATTTTACAACACAGTCAGAAAATTTTTTCAAAAAAAATTTAAAGCCTAAATTTTAGCCAGAAATTTAATACCTTAAAAAACCCTTGGGGAAAAATTGTTTAGGGTTTTTTTAGTAAGGTAAAATACCCCAAAAAAAAGGGGAAAAAGCAACACAACTAGTAATATATTTTTTTTATTTTATTAATATAACCAAATTCATTTAATTTTAAAAACCCTTTTTTTAAACGGTTTTATTTTTTTTTAAAAAAACAGCTTTCCTTTTTTTCCCAAAATTTTTTTTCCTTTTTAACCAAAAAAATTTAATTAGTAAACCCAAATAAAATTTTAAGTGGGCTCTAAATTTTAGGGGGTTTTTTACACTGCTTTGTTATAAAAATTGAGCCCCGGGGGAAAAAACCTTCATATAAAATGCTTTTAAAAAAATTTTAAAAATTTCCTTTTTAAGAATTTTGGTTGTAAATGGTGATATTAAATTTTTTTTTTTAAATTATTTAACGCGAAAAAAAGGGGGGAAAAAAGGGCACTTTTTAAAATGTAACACTTCATTTTAACCGAAGTTAAAATATTATTTTAAAAGATACCGATTTCAAAAAACAATATTCTAAAATTAACTATTTTTAAACAAAAAAGGGGTTTTTTTTGTGCACATTTTTAAAACAGCATACGTTTTTTTAATCAAATCATCATTGGTGTAGGGCATTCGTATGAACAATACGAACACCAAATTTAGCAATACAGCACAACGTTGACACAATTAAAAATTAAACACCGTACAAAAAAATTTTAAAATTTTTAAAAAATGACTAATATTTTTGATTAAAAAAAAAGGGTAAAATTTAAACCCTTTTAAAAAAAAACCCTTTTCGGCATCATTTTCGTGAAAATGAACATGTGTTTCCGAGGTTTTAAAGGATTTTTAAAATTAATTACTAGTTAGATTCCCCTTTATGGATTTTGTGACGACAATATGTTTTCCCCCAAATTTCCTTTTATATATTTATTTTTAAGAAGTCTGACCTTTTGGGGTTGTTTAATAGCCCAGTAACTAAACACCTGAAAGTCCCAAAGCTGTAAATAAATCTGTACAGTTTTTATTTGTAAAATTTTTAGGCCGGGATGCTTTCGAAAAAAAAAGTTTATTAACATTAACAGGTGGGAAAGGGCTAAAAAGGGCCCCCTCAAGGCCCGAAAGTAAAGAAACTACACACATCTATCCAGTGTGCCCCGGTCCCAAAATGAGTTTCCCGCGAATATCTGAAAATATGCGGCAAATTTCTGTTTTAAAAAAAAATGAAGATTACCTCAAAATATAGAAAATGTTTCTTACCTTTTTTTTCGCAAAAAATTTTTTTTCCATAAACGGCCGTCAAAAAATCCATAACATTTCACACTGGAAAAACGGCTAAAAAATGCAGATGGGCCAAATATTTTTTTCTTAAAACGCAAGAAAGATTGTGAAGGAAATTTTCTGGGATAATTGAACACTTGCTAAGGTCTCATTTTAATAAAGAAATGTTAATAACAAACCGTTTTTTCAAAAAATATAAAATAAATTAATAAGATACTCTCAAAATAGTGTGAAAGAAAACTGACCGCTTTTTTTTCAATATTCTAGAAAAATCAGAATGGACCTAAACTCATATACAATGATAGGTACGGGTTTTCCCATTCCGATGAACTTTGAATGATTAAAAAATGTACGTTTTTGCCCGAGTAATAGAACAATTCGTCCGCCCGCTTATAAGTGAATCCATAAAGATAGCGGCATTCTAGTGGTAGAGCGACAGCTAAAATGAGGGGACTTTTGGGTTCCATTATCTCGAAAACTATCGATTTTTTGAAACAAATTATAAAAACCATTTTTGTAGATTTCATAGCAATCTACATTTTTTGTTTAAACAAAAATTTTCAGTTCGCATATTTTGTCAGATATTAGCGGGAAACCTATTTTTTGGGGGCCCTTTAAAGGGGGCATTTTTTTGCCCTTTCCCTCCTGTTACAGTTGATAAACTTTATTTCGCTCCAAATACCTAAGAATTGAACCACAAGAGAAATCTGTACAGATTAATTTACAGCTTTGTCCCTTCATTTATTGTACTACAACCAAAATCGCACATTTTGGCGGTTGATATTTCCGTTTAAAAAGGACATTTATCAGTTAAACATACACTTTTTATGTATTTAAAATTTTTAATAATGAGCTTAGACATAAGCTTACAAAACTGCATTCTTTTGTTAGGATCATCTTAATTTAGTAGATATTACAATTACTAAATGAATGTCATCAATTTATAGGAATGAAACTGATGTTAACAATTGTGTTGAATTAATCGAAAAAATACGAACTACCTTTATTAAATCAAAATAAACATTCAAAATTGGAATTTTCTGTTTATTTTTAAATTAGGTTTCTTGATTTAAATTAAACTTAGTACAGTTAGAAAATTAAGATACATCTTCGAATAATACATTTTTGTTACCACTTTGGACAAGTGGTGCAGCCTTAGTCAATTTTATTTATTTTTTATTATTTGGGTTTTAACAAAGACAATTGTAGTTATCACTATAGACGCCCAGTCCCTTTGTATAAATATTTTTTGCCGACAATCGAATTTTATTAGAATTTTTAAATTTTTTACCTGCTGAAGTACCTCTCAGCGTTGCCGTTTGACTTCTTACTATGTCATAGTCTATTTAAAGCGTAGGCTCTCTCCGCAATATTTATGTTGCAAAAACAACAAACTGCTTTTTGCACAGATATTGGTCGAGGAAACAAGATTGCACGATGAATTTTTTGTGCTGTAAGATGGATTTAAATGCGGTTTTTGGTATTCGATTCGTATGAACCTCAAAAACTTTGTAAACAAATTTTATTAAGGGGAAAAAAATATTTAAAAATTATTAACAATAATATAAATCAAATTACAGGTCCTATAATTTTTTCAAAAAAGCAGACTTTTTGAGCAATCTTATACGGGTTATAAAAAAAATCGTCACATCGGCTTTTATATTTATTGTACTTTTATTATAAAACTTTATTTACGTAGTATAAGGGTTGTTGTCAAAATTTGTATAGTTTTTAAATATTACGCAAATACCAATTTATTAAAAACAATATAAAAGACAATTATTTATTCTAAAATTTTAATCACGACCCCACTTTTTGGGATGTAAAATCAACATAAATATATTTTTTTAATTTAACAAATGTTTTTATTTTTTAAGTTTATCGAAAATAAAAGTAATAAAAAAATAAAAAATGTTAATTTTTCGAATAAAAAGTTTTTTAGAATTTTTTTGTTGTTAAATCTTAAAATTGATATTAAAAAAAAATTAAATATTTGTCTTTGTACGTGAAATATGAAACAAATTACTAGAAATTCCTAAACGTAAATGAATTCATTTTAATTTTCAAAATAAATAAAAAAAATCTATAAAATTTAAAAGATTTTTTTTGTAAATCTCGAGAAAGGGAGCAGATATGATTTCAATTCAAACTGGAGTATTCGAATCCCGCGTCCCGTTATCTTGCACATTTTTATTAATCTTACCCATGCTTCAGAGGTACCGTGCATAGTTAAATATACCGATTTTTTAAGCAGGAATATAAAATATAACTGAATAAGAAAAAAATTACTATCCAATTAAAATTACCGCGCGACCTTAATTGTTTCCTATATTTCCCAGTGTAAGTGGATTCCAATCCCCTGAACTTAATTTTTTAAATTTATTTCAGTCCTAAAATTAAATATAGAACCTTGTTTGTAATCATAAGGAGTAACCGCAACAACTGCATGTTTTTTTTTCACAATTTACAGAGAGGTGAGAAAAAACATGCAAATATGAATTTTATACTAAATTACTCGTCGCAAAAAATTAAGATGAGCATTGCTTTTCGTTTTTTGCAAATTTTAAAAAATCACCCCCATTAAGGGGTTGGAAAATCGCCAAATCTGAAGAATTTCGAAAATTGTAATGATATTAAAAGTTTCTTTTTACTGCGATTTTTGTTTTAAATGGACCTTTAAAAATGAAGTAATACATTTTCATCCTTAAGAAGGTTGTAAACCAACCCCATGGACTATGTGTGGGTGCAATCATCCCCTAAAATATCTAAAATCGTATACAACTTCAAAATTGCAAAACATCAGTTTTTTGGGACATGTCTTATAAGAAATAAATGTTTATGTATAACTACCTATTTAAGGGTGGAACTACCCTTATCAATAGGAAAATTAAATAAAATACTAGCTTTTTCAAGAAAAGTCTTAGTTGGTATTTTTGATCCAAGTATATAAAGCAGGTGTACCTAGATTTTTCGAGTTCACTTTTAACCAAAACCACTCCTGCGAGGGGGTATATTCATCCCCTAAAATATAGAAAATCATATACAACTAAAAATTGTAAAAAAATATTTAGATGTTTTAGGATATCTTAAATATGATGGACAGTTTAGGGTAAGTTTTGATAATAAACCACTTCCTAAAATTAAGGGTAAAGATACCCTGCATTACCAAAAAAATTGAATAAAATGTTAGCTTATGCAAAAAGCGTTTTGGCCTCATATTTTTCACCCCAGATGTATAAAGTAGACCTTCTTAGGTTTTTCGAGTTCATTTCTAATCAAAGTTACTTGCAAGGGATAAATTCATCCCTTAAATGTATAAAATCAAATAAAAGTTTTAAAATATTATAGGATATTTGGATATTTTAGAATATCTCAAATATAACATGAATTTTCTTAATTTAGGGATTAATTTACCCCCTTGCAGAGTGGTTTTGGTTAAAAGTGATCTCAAAAAATCTAGGTATACCGGCATTTTAACTTGAATCAAAAAATTACAAAGCCAAGACTTTTTTGTAAAAGCTAGGATTTCATTATTTTTTTCTTACTAATAAGGGTAGTTTTACCCTTAGAAAAGGGTGGTTGACTATCATATACATTTATTTTTTATTAGACATGTCCTAAAAATCTTATTTTTTTGCAATTTTTAAAATTGTACATGATTTTAAATATTTTAGGGGATAATTGTACCCCACATTGTTCATGGGGGTTGATTTACAAACTTCGCAGGGATGGAAATGTATTATCTTATTTTTTTTAGGTCCATTTGAAACAAAAATTGCAGTGAGAATAACTTTTAATACCACTGCTATTTTTGCAATTTTTTAGATTTGGCATCTTTCCGACCCCTAAATAGAAGTGATTTTTAAAAATTTACAAAAAACGAAAGCAATGCTCTTCCTAAGTAAATAAATGTGAAAAACAGGCAGTTTTTAAGCGATTTTTGCGGTCACTCTTTTAAATATCAAATATTTGAATTAATTACTATCAAAAGGTTACTCTAAACACCGATTAAATTTTAAGAGTCGATTATATAATTGTCAGGTATTTATTAGTCTAAATAATTTTAATATACATAGATAAATACTTACCACAGTTTATAATCAAGGCTACGTGCAACGATAACTACATTTAAACAGATTAAAATAAACTTTAAATTTTTATATAACCTGTTTTTGAAAAACCAATATCGTTGTGGAATGGGATTTATTTTACTTTACGGTATAGTTTAAAACTATGCAACTATATTATATTTTTTTTGTTAAAAAACAAAATTTAAAATAAAAAAAAATAGTTAAAACAAAAGTGGTTAATTTTCCCCCCCCCCCTTTTAAAATGTGTATTTTTATTTTGCTTACTATTAAAGGCTACACAAAAAGAGTTTTTTTTTAAATAATAGTTTAGCTTATTTACATTTTAAAATATTATACAAAGCCGATATATTTACGACAAGATTTTATTTTAAAACTAATGTTACAGAAATAAGAGGATAATATCGACATATGGTAAAAAGTTCTTTAGGGCATATGCCGGAAGTACAAGCTCATTATCTTTACTTGCAGCACATCAGACAATGGTTTTTCATGACAGACATTTTCTTTGAGAAAAAGTACTTTATATGTTCTCTTTTGTTTTTCTTTGTTTGATAAATGCCTTAAAATTTACCTTAATTGCTAGAAACTAATATATGCACATAGCACATATTTAAGCCCTAATTTCCATAACCCAGTCCCAATATTGTAAATATTTTAAATAAATATATGACAATTAAAAAACATCAGTATATATTACTAAACGCTGTAAAGGACACATAATATTGGGTTTTAAATTTCATATTTTGTTTAGAAAAAACTTTTAGTCATAATAACATTTTGGCAGCAAAGAAATAGCCTTATCTAATTATTGACAACAATATAAAACATGTTTCTCAAGGACAACAGTCTTTATCGTCCTACTCCAATTATTATTTTTTTCTTTTGTAAATGCTGAAAATAAAATCAAGAGGCAAAAAAATTAAGTGTCAAAAACACGAGACAAGCTGTGATTTAATAGAAATTAATTAACATATTTTGGGGAAAACGTTTTCAAAAGCATATTTTTCCTACTTATGCATTGACAAAACCATTCGCTATCAATTTTGGTCGGTTTATGTGCTAGCAAGATCCCCCGAAGCAGGAAATTGAAAGAAATTCGGAAAGCAACTTTGACGTGTCGATAAAAACTCCTAAATTGTCTGTACACAAGGGAGTTTTCATCTTTTGGTACAATATTTTAGAAAAATACTAAAAAAAAATTTATATAGGTTTTAATATTTTTGCAGCTTAGTTATCTGCTCCTTAAATAATAGGTTAAACATTTTTTGTACCGAATTAAAAGGAAAATTATGGCAAAAAAAAAATATATTTTATAAGTCCTTACCCATGGACATAAACAATGTATTTTAAAAAAGGTTTGCTTCTTAGTTTTAACTTTATTTTTCTGGTTACGCTCTACCGCATTGTTTAAAAGGTGCCCTGAAAATGCAATACCTGGATGTACCCAGAACATGGGCTTCATACAAGCCTTTGTGGGCTGTTAAAAAGATAAAAAATAAGAAAATACGTTTAAAGATGTTGTGGTATAAAAAACTGCTTGAAATATAACAAAAGTTTAAGTTTGAAACTGCTTTGGCTGTAACAATCGTCGAAAATATAAATTGAATATTTATTTGTGTTGCTTGTACTGATTTTAAAACAAACATTTTTTTTTTTTTTAATTTGCAGAATACATATCCCAAATAAAAGCAAATATTCACCTTTATTAAAAAGTACTAAAAAATAAAATAACTTACCATTTGTTTTACCCCGTTGACTAACAAGATTTTTTAAAAAGTTTTTTAACGAGATTGTTTTCTTTTGGGATTTTTAACAACAAGTGATTAAGAATGTAGCAAAATGGGGTTTACATGACAAATGAAAAAAATTAAAGTCTATTGCGATTTAAAAAAATCATAAGTATTTCAAAATTTAATGTTATACATCATTTAAAATTCAAAAAATTAATATGGCGTTTATGCCAAAAAATTATGTTAAAGTTGATTTATATTATTCTTGGTATGGGTTTTTAATATTACTGTCTTATTTAAATGAAAAATGGACTCTAGCTTTGTCCAAAAATAGTAAACCTTAGCAAAACATTTAACTTGGTAACCTAAGAAATAAAACAAAAATTTTTTATACAGGGTCCGCCAATAAAACGGAAAGAAATATTTTTATTGTTAAAGAATTATTATTTTTTTAAGTTTATAATATAAAAAAGAAGTTAATAAGTTGCTATTTGATTGATTTATTTAATTTTTTTTTTTGAATATCACATTCCACAAATATTTTCTGTTGATATTTATGCATTGTTGGAGTCGAGCCTGCCGGTTTTGCTTTACCTTTGTATATCAATACTCTTAATATATCAATATGTATTGCTGTAATAATGTCACAAACCCGTCGTTTAAGGGCTGGAACTGTTTTGGGTGGATCAGTTTCAATAAGTTTTGAACAGTATTGATTGTACATATCCCCACAAAAAAAAGTCACAGACAGTGAGGTCGGGAGATTAAGTTGGCCAACTGATCCATCCATGACAGTCCTCCCTTAAAGAACGGATTTGTGATAAGATTGTAGCAATACATGATGCTAGACTGCAAAGAATTAAAAAATTTTTTTTTTCGGAGTTATATTTCGGTGCTTTTGGTCCAATCATTAATTATTATTAAAGGAAAAAAATACAATCAAATCTTTTTTAAAACTCTTAGTTTTTTAAAGCTTAACTTACAAAACATTATTTTAAACCTGTTTGATTAAATTAAATAATGCGTTCAAATTAAAAATTAATTGGGTGTAGTCATCTTTTAGTTAGAAATTATTATTTGGCATCACGAAACAATAAAAAAAAGTGTTTTCTGTTAAAAATTTAGGTTTACTTTATTATTTCACAGAAAAAAATTAAGAACACAATTCCCTGTGTATACATTAAGTGTACAAAACAATTTTCTCTACACACGTAGGAAACCAATTTATAAAATTTAATTTGCCTTGTCTCAAATTTTTGTTGCTGGGAAATTGAGTACGTCTGTCAAGAAATAAAAACAAAATAACATATAACAAACCCTTTTTTTAGATATACCATTACATCACATCTAAAATAAAAAAAAATAAATATTACGTTAATCCACCAGCAAAGACTTATTAACTTATGTATTAAACTAATATGCTTTTATAAAAATAAATATTTACGTTAATTAAGCAAACAAGCAAAATATTTTAGCCTTACGCCAACATTAAAGCTGGACCTGGGGCACGGTAGTGCGCCAGACCAAGCTCCAGCCTGATGCACGTTTTTTTCCCTCTCATAACTACGTTATCGTTTTACATAAAGGTATGAGGTTTAGTAAGTAAATTTACATAAGTATTTTTATTACCTGTAAAAAAACAGAAAGAGGTATGTCAAGTGGTTTTTGAGGTATTCGATTTTAAAAATTGCCCTTTTAACTTCTGACTGATGGACTCATTGATTCAATAAAATGATGGGGCACTTTCCGATGAAGAAGAAACTTAAAATTTGGTATGTAGGGGGTTTTAAGACAAAAGTTAAGAAAAAATTTTGAAAACTAAACATATTAATTTGGAAAGCCCTAAAAGAGGGAGATATTGTCATTTATTTAGTGGGTATTTTAGAAATTTGCAATCTGATTAATGTGAGGTTATAATTATCTTAGAATTTAAAATACAAGCAGGATTTTATTTATTAAAGAAATAAAATTTCAATTTTTTTCTATTACATCTCATATTAAGCCTATATTAAAAAAACAACTTTAAATCCAGGATTACAGGTTTGTCAATCCTTATAAATAAAACAAAAAAACTTATATTTAAAGAAAAATTATTACTTTTTTTAACATTTGGTTTTATTCATTAAAATTATAAAAAATTTCCCACCAAAAACACTTGTATAAAATAAGGGTCAGGTTTCTATCCAAAAATATTTGCCGCCTAAAGTACTGAGGTATAAAATTAGACCAAGTTCTGTTCACAACTCGCTGTTCCACTCTTTTTTGACTTGGCAAGATTTTACTGATCTGTCTGTGGTAATAAAAAAAATTGTCTTTATTAATAAAAAAAATTATAATACTGACATATCGGTAAAAAACTTGGAAAGTAAAAAAAGAGTGGAACAGCAAACTTTAGACAAAACTTTTTAGACTTAATTTTTTATCTCAGTGCTTTAAGTGGCCGAGATTTTTGGATAGAAACTTGGCCCTAATTTTACATAATTGTATTAAATATTGCTTACTAAATATTAAATATTTATGTCATAATAATATATTATATTGTGTCTTTTATTTAAAAAATTATAATATTTAATTTTTGCAAAGACATTTAATTTTTATTGTTATTTTGACTTTTCTTCCTACAAATGTTGGGAGATCACACACTAAAAGCTTGTAGATATAATTTTCCTATTTTTTTCCAGTTTAAAAAATAAAGTATCTTAGTGGCCATGATAAATCAGCATTTAAAGGAAAATGATTTCATGGATTTCATGCCTAAAAAAAATATACTATTATCTTCAATAATCAAGGTATATTTTAAAGCCGTTATTATCTATATATGGTTTTCCAATGGAACCTATTTTATGGGATTATTTTTAAATTTCAAGAAGGCCTAAACTCGGGATATTAGGGAAAACTTAGTATGTAAAAATATTTTGTTAGAAATAATAATAAAATATTTAAATTATTAAATTTGAACTATGAAAGATTTAGGTGCATATTAACATAAAAATAAATATTTTTCCTATATATTCCCTTTAATATTGCCTCGGCCTTACCAAAAATTAGCACCAAAGGCTTTTAATATTTTACCACTTAAAGAAAAAATTACACACAAAAAAAAGCTTTTAAATTTCTAATCTTAGTATACAGTATTCACTTGAAAACGATCAGAGATACTAACTGTTCGAAAGGTTGTGAAAAAATTAAATAAAGGCTATGAAAGTCTGTGAAGAAGTTTTATTCAACCTACAACATTGTCCAGTACCTTCAGAGAAACACTATAAAAACATTTATAAAAAAGATAGCACAGCAGTGATTTTTTTAAGTTCCTAGTTAATTTCCTTTTTATGTTCAGGCAGCTTATTATCAACAATGCTACAAAAACAGAAAGGACTTTTTCGATAAGCTGAGAGTCTAAAATAAGCTATTGAAATATAATTTTTATTTCATGTGCCATAAGTATAAACAGTTAATATTGTGGGAAATTTCTCTTTGTAGCGTTTAACAAACATCGCTGCCTCCATGAACAAAATGGATGGTACAATTAAGACCCTCTTACTTACGAGGACCAGCCTGCATGAGTCCATGGGGCTCACTGAAAATATATTTCTGATTATTCTTTTTTTGGAGAATAAAAATACGTGTTACTTTAGTAGCCTGACCCCGGTAAAAAATCATATATTTCAGGTGGCTGTAAACGAGAGCATAGTAAATATTTAAAAGCCGCTTATTAAACAGAACATTTTTTAAAGTTACTATAGCAAAATAGGCTAAGTTAAGTTTTCTCGCTACATAATCTATATGGTTTGACCACAGGAGTTCACTGTCAACATATAAGCCCAGAAACTGACAATGTGTAACCCTCTTTATCCCAAAGCCCTTTATCTTAAAATCAAAATGTACATGACGCCTTTTATAAAACACTAGTTATTGGGTTTTGGTTTCATTGACAATAAATAAAATAAATATTGTTTGGGTATAATCAATTAGTTTTTCTTACCTTTGAATCTTTCCAACCGACCAATGGAGGAAAACATATTACAAAACTTAGCACCCATAATCCACCTACAAGCATCTTTGCTCTGGATTTTGACATAATACTTGGATAGGTTATTGGTCTTGTTACAGCTACGTATCGGTCAAGAGAAATTGCACAAAGATTTAGAATTGATGCAGTGCACATCCACACATCCACTGCAAGCCAAATTCTGCACCAGATATCACCAAATGTCCAGACCTGAAAAACAAATACAGAAAATTAACAGGACCAATGAGGCAGTCTCTTGTTTCCAGTCGAACATAATCTATTGCAAATAGGGGGTTGTCCATTATTCACGTGATGTTTTTTAGCATTTTTAACCCCCCACCCCCTACCCAAAATTACGTTTATTTTTTTGGTACAAAGTATCCTAAAAAATTAGGAATATTATCTTTAATTACAGGTAAGTATAATCTAATTAAATTCTGGAAAACTAAAGACCGTGATAAAAATGTCCAAACAGATAATAAGGTCGCAGGTTGTCGCGCCGGGCGGGGGAAATCGTGGCCTGTCTGAGTCGAGCTCACACGCCGCTTTTCGGTTGTTTAGAAATCGCGCTTTTACCGACAAATTAAATACCTGTAATATCTCACTGCACCCCCCTTTCTTCTTGTGATATTTCGTGATTTTTGTCGAACCCCCTCCCCCTTTCAAGCCTCACGTGATTAATGGACGACCCCTAAGGTGTGTATTTTTTTGACCAACAAATTTTTGAATACACTGTGGGTCAATAAATAGAAATAAATTTAATAAATTAAAAACAAATTAGTTTTTAAAAGAATGGACACGTCAATTAGGAGTTTTAGTCGCGCACTTTACTATGAGAAAATCATTTTATTCAGTATGTCCTAATTTTAAGATATAACTATATTATTAATTTTTTTTCGGAATTCAAGTCTTTTAGAAATATTTTTAAAGCGCATGACAAGTTTTACATAAATTCCCAGTTTCAAATTTTTTTAGTGTACTTTGCGGAATATTAAATAACAAAAATGTATTTAAAAAATAAATTATATTTTTTTCTCTATAATATCGTAAGAAAAAAAATTTGTCTGCAAAATATCTCGATTGTATGAAACTTCATTGCTTGGCAATTATGTAAATGACATTTACAACCAAATAACAAGCCTTCAGGCGTGTGTTTTTGTAAAAAATGTCATAAATAAATTTGCTGTAAGAGCAAAAAACTTAAATAAAACAAGGGAATTTGCCTAGAATTTTTTTTCTTAAATAGTATTCGATAAGACTATTTCACAAAGAAAGGAGCCAAGTTTAAGCAGTGTTTATTGTCAGATTTGTTAGATTAACAATAGTTTTTTTTAACTTATTAAAATTTTTCGCTGAGAAACCATCATGTTGGTTTTGTGGTAAGTGCAGGTAAGAGTTTGGCAGTGGAAAAAAGGTCATTGCTACGACATTTGGCCAGTGTAAAACACTCTAGTGAAATAGTCACAGTGACAAACATTTCTTCAATACATGCTGCAAGGCGTTTTCGACGCACACGAATTGTTCCGGCAAGTCCAAAAAAAATCAAAACTTTTTATGACACACTCTGCATATTTAATAATCACACTTAATAACGTAAATGTAATTGTAAACAAAAAAGCCAATATGAACTTTTGATATTGGTATCCTGAACGATGATAACAGGATGACAACTGTCAAATTTAAGAGGATGTCAATTTAAAAAAAATATAGGACCTTTTTAATTCTCAGTACCTTTTTACAATATTAAGTGCGACTTCTAAATATACAGGGTGTCTTACAAAGAAGTATTTTTTTTTAATTCATTAAAATCATAGGAAACATCATAACTTAAATAAATATTTCTTTTAAACAAAAGAGCGCAACTAAAAAAACTAATTAAAAGGGGCCATTTTTCCAATTTTTTTTTATTTGTTGAATTCCATGCTAAAGACTCACACTGTATATTAATTATTGTTTTGTCACCTAAACAGTGTTTAATTCTATTGACGTACCAAAAATTTAAATAAGATAGGTATCTACACAAAAATATGTTTTTTTTTTAATTTTACAGTTATTTTTTTTCTTTATTAACTGTTAAAAATAAAAAAAGAACTAATATGCTATAGGGTAAATGTTCAGAAGTCATTAAAAAAGCGATGGTTTTTGTGTTGTTTTGTAATAAAAAACTGGCAGCAAATCAAGGGATATGAATCGATGATGGCAATAGTCAAATTAGACAATAGCACAGTTGGTGTGTATAAACACAATAATCTACAGGTATTATTTGGAAGTTTTCAACTAGCAGAGAGCGTTTGTTTATTATACCGTTATTTTTGATTAATAAAACGTACCATCTTTTAAATTTGGTATCAGTGGTGGTTTGTGGGGGAGGGTTTTAGTGCGCTGCCCTTCCAGAAATAAATCATAAATGTGAAGCCATTATTTTTAAAGATAGAAAGAAATATTTTATAAAAAAAAATGTGTTTTTTTTCCATATAACCTTTTAAATTTATTATTAAAAAATATAGTATTAAAAGAAAATGTATAAACATAGGCAACTTCAACCCTTTTAAATGAAACATTCTGTATATTATGCACTTTAAAAAAAGATATTTTATATAAGGGTAATTTCTAAGTTGACGCTTTTTTTTAACTGTGCATACAACTCATTAAAATAAACAACTCTTTCAAATAACTTTTTTTAAAAAACCCAAAAATAACACAGCTACAAACCTTTTTGAAAATGAGTCTAGTGTGGGCCTGGGCAGAAAAAGAGTTTATTTCTTATTTACATTTATTTTTTGCCTTGTTAATCACGCATTAACAATTAGTCGCTTTGCTTATACCAAACGAGGTGAGGGTTTATTTTAAATTATTGTTAAATCGCGAAAATGGCACAATACGAAAACGATGAATTCGTCGATATGTTGCTGATTTTCGTCAATCTACGGCCGCTGCTTCGAAATTGTACGCGTGACGGTTTCCGTTGCGGGCTCATCCAACAACAAGTTCCCGGGTGATTGCAAGTCAGGTCGGTTTAAGTAAAAAAGTGTAGACAATATTGCGGTAAAATCAATTGTATCCCGTTTTCGTTTAACGTGTCCAAGCCCTACAGCCAGAAGACTTCCCTCGTCGAGTCCCTTTTGTGTTCACCCGAAATGAAATAAAAAAATTTCGACAGGACCGTATTTGACACACTAAATGAATGTAAGTTTCTTATTTTTCAGTATTTTGAAAAAAGTTATTTGAATTTAGGTCCAGGCTGTTCGTTGGCCATCCTATGGTAGCATGACTACCGATCCAAAGATCATACCGGTTGTTAAGTTTGTGACAAGTATGATATTATGAGGTGGAGCGCCGTCTTGTTGTCAAATAATACGGTTAAAATGGCCAATCCCAAAGATGTTCAATATTGTTCTTCAGCTTTTTTCAGTATCGAAACGTCAAATTTACGAAACCTAAGCATAACCAACTTATTGTTTTCATGGCTTTTTACAATTTAACCATTTTATCAGCTATAGATTTCGATATTTTTATGATAAGATTCGACTTTTAGTTGCTCTGTATAAAAAAGGGTACAATATTTTAAAATATAATTAAACTTAAAATGGGTTAATTATCGACAGTGGGGAATTATCCGAAGTCCCTTTAGCCAATATTTATGAAATCACAAAAACAAATTATTTGTATTTTCCAGAGGTCTCCAAAGACTAAAAGAATATTTTTACAGGTCAAAGATTGTCATACGTATACTTGTCGTTTTTTAACAGGTCAAAAGATTCAAATATAAAAGTTTTTTAACTTAAAAAAAGGTTATGTTGTTTTTTTGTTACAAAGTGGCTTTGGAATTTTACAAAACGAATTGTAATCGCAAAAAGTAACAAAGTATTTTACTTTATAAAGTCTTTTAAAAGTAAAAACAGGAAACAATATGTGTGTTTGGGCGTACGGGCGTTTGCGTGGGTCCATTTATTTCAAGAGCTTATATTATTAAATTAAAGGAAAAAAAAACAAAATGATGCAGGTTCTGTTGGGTTGTGAAAATAATTAGTCCACGTAAACAAAACAATTTTAAAAGTAAAAGTCTTGATCGCATAGTGGCCAGTAAACCTGCCCAGCATGCGAGCAACTCGAATTTGATTCCCGGTCCGGAGAGACATATACAGGGTAATTCTAAAAACATATGTCATCGCCAATTGGGTGATTTCTTGGCAAAAAATAAGACAAAAATGTTTTTAAACATAGGTCCCAAACGGCCCTATTTTTAAGATACAGGATGTGAAAAAAAATTAAGAGGGGTATTTTTCTTTTACTTTCAAATTGTGTTTATCGATTGGAATAAAACACAGTTAGAATATTAAGTAAAATGCACATTCCGATAATAAACGTAAATAAAATAAAATAAAAAATTCTACTATTATGGACTAGTGGCGTAGCTTTGGGCAATTTTATTATATTTTTTTAATATTTTTTGTCATAACTTTCTTGATATTATTATTCATAATTTAGTACATGATTCTTATTGCCTGCTAAGGTTTTATTAAAAAGGTGCTCTTGAATAAACTCGATAAACTTAACGGCTTTCGAGATAATCTCATTTAAAACTAGCGTTGAACGTTAAGGGTAATTTTAATTACTTGTTGGGTTATTCGCCTAGAAGTCCTAAAGAATTGGATCAGTTTGGTCCTGGTCCCGGGTATAGCGAACTGAGTGTGCTTAGTCCTATTGACTCCTAAAAACGTGCAGAACGCCGGAAACAAAAAAGAAAAAGTCCTCCAGAAAAACAAAAAATTTAAAACTTAAAAAACCTATCTACGTTTGGGTGGCAAGTCGGTCACCGTTGTCAAGATGAACTTAAATGAAAAGAATAGATAATAAAATTAAATTTTCAAGAAATTTTGGTTAAAAAATCCAGGAAATTCTTAAAGCTTTTATTAATTTTTATGACGTTTTGCCATAAATCTAGTAATAATATAATATAATTTTATCATTGACAAAACGACATAAATATTAAAAAGCTTTTAGAATTTTCTACATTTTTAAACCAAAACTTCTTAAAAATAAGTTTTAATTTTTATATTTTTCATTTAATTATTTTGACCATGGTGGCCGATTTGCCACCAAAACGTAGATTGGTTTTTTGAATTTTTATAGTTTTTATGGGTTTTTTCTTTTTTCTGTTTTAGGCGATCTGCAAATTTATAGGAGTCGATTGGACTAAGCGCTTAGCTCGCTATACCCCGGGACCAGGACCGAAGTTGTCCCATTCTTTAGAAACTTTCCAGGTGAGTAACCAAACGATAACCTATTGAAACATGAATTTGCCACAAAACTATAAAACATATCTACGAAAAGGATGATAATTTAAATGAATAATAATATTTTTTTATAAAATATCCATACAAGGGGAATTAGATGCACGTACTTGAGCAAGTGGTGGATAATTTAAGATATTTTTTGTAAAAATTACAAATGTCCATATTTTAAATGGTACGCTTTTGTGCCACTCAAGTTTATTAAAAGAATATCTCGAAAGCCGTTAAATTTACTAAGTTAATTTAAGAGAACTTTTTTATGTAAAACTAAACAGGCAATATAAATTATACAGCAAAAATTAATAAAATTGCCCGAAGCTACGCCACTAGTTTATAATAATAACAAAAGTTTATTACTTAAAGGTGTATTTTAGTCAATGATCTAACTGTGCGAAGTTTCATTTAAATCAAAAAACCCAATTTAAAATAAAAGGAGAAGCGCAGCTCTAAAAATGTATTTTTCACACCCTCTATACTAATATTGCGGCTATTTTGGACCCATGTTTATATAAACATTTTTGTCCTATTTTTAGTCAAGAAATCTCTTATTAGGCAATAGAATATGTTTTTTGAATTACCGTGCATATACCAAGGACCTTTGCCGAGCTTTTAGTAGGGTCAGCCAAGTTAAGCGATATTAGGTACGGTTAGTAATTTAGTGGGTGACCGCCACTGAACACCGTGTGCCTTTGGGTGAAGCTTAGAACCAATGTTAAACTGAGGGTGCCTTCGAGATGCATTACGCAGACGTTAATGAAAGTGGTTCGGAAGTAGTAGTTACTTGTGTAACGTCCGTGGTGGCACTATCGCGTTGTATAAAGATACCGTGAAATGCAATATTTACACGTTTAGGTACTTGGATAGCGTTAAAAAAATAGGGGAATAAAATGGGTTAAACATATAAAAACTAGGCACCTACCAGTAGGCTCTATACAAGCCTACGTGCGCTCTCAGAAAAATAAAAAAAATCTTTTTAAGGAAATGTGATGACAAAATTTATCCTTATTTGGTAAACTTTATTTTAACTTTAAACCCGTTGTCACTCTGTGACAAAACATATAAAGCCTTATTAAAACTAAACCACATTATTTGCCATCCCATTTATTATGCATAATCCTTACAAATAACAGCAAATCACAAGCTCGATTACGGGGGAAATAAAAGAAACAAATGTGCAAGCTCTTTCCATTTTAAACGAGGATCATTTGCGTTATTTATTGTGGCAGTTTTATTTGCTTTCCGCCATATTTAAATTGTAAATATAAAAATAAAAATGTAATTTACAATAAACGCGACATTAAAATTTTATGTAAAAACGTGTTGTAAAATTAGTTTTAAAAAATTACATAATGTTTACTTTCTGTCCTAGCATATATATACATATATATATATATATATATATATATATATATATATATATATATATATATATATATATATATATATATATATATATATATATATATATAATATATATATATATATATATATATATATATATATATATATATATATACAGGGTGTCCCAGAAGTAATGGATCAAAAAACAACATCGGATTCCTTGTGTGGAAATAATGCAATTATCGTAAACCTGCCTTATCCCAAAGCTGCAAGTAACTGAGTTACGGGGTGTCAAGCTTTTAGTTTTGTTTTCGTTTATATTTCGTAATAATTTCTTAACTAAATGACATAGCGACACAAAATTGGGTATTTGGGGATTCTCTGAGGCGAGAAATCCCCAAATCCCCAGTGACTTATAAGGCTAATTGTAGAGGGGTTAGAGGGGTTTTTGGGTTTTGTGCCCGTGGAAGCTTTTAATCAGCGTATTGAAAACTATTACTTTGCAAAGTTTGAAAACAACTGGCCGAAGCCCATTTTTCATAGGAAAATTGCGTGGTCCTTTAAAGTGCGCCTATCTCGAAAACAGTTGCTCTTAGAGACGTAAATGAGGTATACATTTTTGACGCAACGGGAATTCTAGTAACTTTTTTTTTTAATAAACAGGACAGTATACTTGAAAAAATTTATGCCATCTAAAACAAGGGAGGTAGGTCGTCGGTGGCGCCCTCTACTAGCAATATCAAAAGTATTTACGAATTTGAATTTTTGGTCTCAAAAGACCCCCAATATTCAATTTTGTATCGCTATGTCTTTTAGTTAAGAAATTATTACGGAAAAACGAAAACAAAATTAAAAGTTTGACACCCTGTATCTTAGTTATTGTTAACTTTGGGATAAGGGAAGTTTACGATAATTGCATTATTTTGACGTAAGGAATCTGCTGTTGCTCTGTGATCCATTACTGGGGACACCCGTATATATATATATATATATATATATATATAATATATATATATATAATATATTACATATATATATATATATATATATATATATATATATATATATATATATATATATATATATATATATATATATATATATATATATATATATATAATATATATATATATATATATATATATATATATATATATATATATATATATATATATATATATATATATATATATATATATATATATACTAAAAAAACAGTTCAACTGGGTGCCAGATTCTCTCAAAAAAAAAAAAAAATTAAAGCTTGTTATGGTTATCATCAGTATATATTTTGTAACTAAATTTTTTTTTATATTTAAATAAATATTTGTATTATACTTAATACTAAAATAATAAATAAATATATCCACAGTAGATTTTATTATAAAAAAAGACGCAAAACAAAGTATAAAGGCTACCCGATAATAGTTTTTTCTTTTAATTTTTATTTATGTATTAATATTCCCAATAGTTTTTTTTCAAATTTTCTTAATTTAATTATTTCGTACTTTACTCTTAGTTTTTTTACTTTGCTTTTATTATTAAATTGCCGTTACATACATTAGTAATTGTTAACTTGATATACAGAGAAATACATTTAAAAGGTTTTTTATTAACTTAAAATTTACATGGGTGGCGACTATAATGCTATAGCAATACTTAAGACATAAATATGAGTAATAAATAGTGGTTAATATTACTTTAAGGAATTACACGAAAATATTCACAGATAAAATCGGTAAAATCCTCTATATACTAAAAACCTAATTATAAAGTCAGAGCCGTATTTAGGCGGTGGCGAGATGGGCGTCCGCCTAGGGCGCAGCTATCTGAGGGGCGCAAAATCGGCTATGAAAAATTGTTTTTTCATCAGTCGCAGTACTGTAATCATATTATTATTATTATTATTATTTATTAACAAAATTAATCAAATAAATAAATTACAAGAGAACAATTTTAAGCCAAATTTTCAACTTTAAAAATGTATAAATTATTTATAAAATATCAACTTATCCTGATACCTACAGTGAGAATGTAACTCTTTAATTTTTGTTTAATATTTATGCTGTGGATAATTTGGTATTTTATAAATTGGGTGTAGCAGTAGTTCTTTTTTTTGTTGCATATTATTTAATTTATTAAAGTATAAAAGTTATGTTTTAGTAGATTTGCTACGTACAGTATTTTTGTAACTACGATTTTATTGTTGATAAAATTTATTCCAAGTTTAATCATCCGCAAATAAGAATGTAAAGTTAATTTACATTTCACTTCTTTTAGTCAGATCAAACAGTTGTTTTATGTAAATCATGTCTCTTTGAAATAGTAGGGTAATATTTTTATAATAATATTAATTATATATATATATATATATATATATATATATATATATATATATATATATATATATATATATATATATATATATATATATATATATATATATATATATATATATATATATATATATATATATATATATATATATATATATATATATATAATATTTCGAATTTGACACAAATTCCACCACAAAATTGGTATTTAAAAAAAACGAAATTTTTGGTTCAAAAAACTTTAAACCTACAACCTTGCACTTTCATTTGTAAAATTCCCGGGGAATAACACCCGGAATTTCCGTTTTCATTGGGAGATATTCTATACTTCCCAAATTTTTTGGTTTGTGGTGGGGGGGGCGCAAATATTAAACCCCGCTAAGGGCGCGGACATACCTACATACGGCTTTGCATAAAGTATACTTTCAGTAAAATGTAAAAGTCAATTTTTTTCATAAAATAAAAGTACAATTACCAGTAGGTAATAAAAGTACTTACAATAAAAGGAAAAACTGCCCACCTCCCATTATGGCCAAACATATTTTAAAAAGTTTAAATCTAATAATATTTTCGTACGATAATTATCTGAAAAAATAAATTTAAATTTTAAAATACCTTTAAAGTCATATGTTTAAAAAATAAATAATAATATACTTGACATTATTCTAAAGTACTTTTATAAGATCATTTATTGTGTAGGGAAATTTTTCTTTTATTTTTATTTGAATATAAAACATTTTTCTTAGTCTTAAAATATGTCTATAAATATACTTTTCGAAATATTCTTAGCAAAAAAAAATATTTGTAAAAAACATTAAATTAAATTAAAAATTGAAAAAGCACCCATAAAAAATTATTCTGTTACAACCTTTTTTTATATTTTTGGGAGACCCAGTAAAAATGCAAGAAGGCAACGCTTTATTCTAGGTTCTAGGCTATAGTGCACGGAGTCAATTGACTGTTACAAAATTGCAGACCACGTTAAAAGGATTCTCAAAAAACCTTTTAAAACATGTAAATAATTATTAAAGTTTTGGTGACAAGCCGGTCTCAGTTTTTTAGTTATTATTTATTTTTTTTATATGAAACCTTAAAAAACTGGTTAAGGTTGCATGTTTCTCACATGACGGAAAGGTTTGACAGCCAAGTTCTTTCAGAACGCACTTCAAATTTTCTAATTTAAAACGCTACCAACCTACGAAAAGACGGGGTCAAATAGAGTTATTGTATTATGAACGCTCACTTGACTGTCAATACTCAACTTGGCTTGTTGAAGAAAAAACACAGGTGTTAAGGTGTTGTAATTACCTGATATATACAAACTTAAATTAAATCTATAAGTTAAAGTATCATTTACATTTTAACTAAGTGTTAACTAATCTAAAAACAATGCCCAAACAGTGTCAAAAAGGATATTTTTAATTGCTTACAATTGCGTATTTGAAAATTTACTGTAATTTTGAGAATTTTCTAAAACCTTGATAAGATCATGACATCAAACTTATCTGGTAGCTGTCACACCTGCACTCATCTGTGAGTAGTCACACCTGCTCATGGACAGCTGAAGCATCTCTTACTTGTCACTTCAACAAGTCAAAAAACGAAATTTCGTTTCATTTTTTTCCACCCTTGGAAAGTAAGGAATAAGGGAACTTTTATGTTCTGGAAAAGCTCAAACACTCTTTCTTCAATTACAATAAGAGTTGAACATTAAATTGGACTTTTAAAGGAGAATTTATGCAACTTATGCATAGGAAAATTATGACATAATGAATAAAAATATGACTTTTTCACCTCTTCTATATCTATAGTGACACTATAACATACTAAATTTTTTGCAGGAGAAAAATATTACAACAAACAGGGTGGCAGTGGCTAGTATTTTGTTCAGGGAAAAAACATGTAGAAATAAGAATCACTGTTGCAATGGGTTTCTGCAACACATGATCTGTTAAAATAATGAGCTTATATTAAGAAATTAGCTTAGCGAGTTTAATTTTATTTGCCACGATGACATGCTGGTTTTTGCAAAATTTTATTTTATTTAAATTTTAGTTTCTTTCGATATTGTAATATAAAAAATTGTTTCTCAGATATCATTTTTTTAAAATAAAATAATAGGTTTGTCCTAATCTAGCAACCCAAAAACGGTTAAATAACAAAAAAAGGTTGCTTTGTAAAAACAATACCTTTCCTATTTTCTCTCTGTATTACTATTCATAGATGTTGGAATAACAGGAAAGTAGTAAGGCAACACGCAACAATCCATTCTCATTTTAAATGAAAATGGTTATTATATATTGTAGTTGTTCTATTTCATTATATTTGTTTTTGTGACAAACAAAGGTAACTGATTTCTACCAAAGAAAAAAACACGGAAAAATGTTAGAGCTTAAATTAGTGAAACGTCTTAAAAAAGAAGAGATGCTTTTTGGAAGGAGGCGTCTATGTTAATATTAATAATTGTTTTCTATTTAAAAGGATTTTTTACCTTTATTGCAAAAGAAAATATTATTTAATTCTAATTTTAAAAATAATTTATATCTTTACATTAAGGAGTAACTCGATTAGAAAATAAGAGGTATACTATTTCTTTTGGTCTTTCTATCTCTATTTGTGTTGGTCAGCCTATCGATCTATTTGGGTTTTGGGCTCTAGCTAAACCATATTATGCTATTATGTAACCACAAAAATATTTGATAAAATATGAACAGGTTGAGACCCAAACTAATTTTAAAATATCTTTATTTGCATTAAATAAGGAAAGATCTGACAAACACACATAAAAATAAACTAGGTAATACCGTACATATTGAGCAAATAGACATAACCATATTTGCATGGGATCTAAATTTAAAAAGAAAATATCTTTGCGTAGCGACATTACCTGTAGATATTTTATTCATCTTAAAAATTCAGACACGCAGATAAAACACAAATTCCCATATTTTATCTCCTTTAAGGCTTAAACCTTTTACAGTTTTAGAAGTTTTGAGAAATGTGGCCGCTCTTTTATTTGCTGCTAAATTTAGGATATTTATATTCATCGCAATAAAAATACCCAATGTTTTTTCGTTTATTTTTTTCGTTTAACTTTATTGAGTTTTGTTTATTCCAAAAGCAGAAATAATGCAATAAAATTACTTTAATAAATAAAAACGGTCTTCTTTTATAAGAACATATGCCTATTGCTTCTTTTATTGCCTCGCATAAGAAAATTTATGTTATTGGAATTTATAAAATCAGGACATTCTTCCTGGTTTTATACAATATACTTAAGAAAGTATTTATTGAAGAATATTTGCTATAAAAGTTTAGTTGTGCCAAGGAACCCGCGGTAAACGAGTGGTGAATGGCTTTTATGGCTTTCAGTTAAACTTTGTGAAACCACTGGATTTTTGTAGTTGTGGGACAGTAGATCAAAAGTGTCAATGGTCACTAAGTTCAAAAAAACTTATGGGTAAAAGTTATTGCTTGCGGAGGCCATTCGACTTAGTAGTTAAATACCAAGTTATGTATACCAGCATAGTTTTTCTTTATGTCCATAAAATATTTTTGTAAAAGTTTTAATTAATGTCAAGTTTAAGGTACTTATATTCAGTCATAAAAATTTCTGTCATCAGTGATCATGAAGAAGATTAGATCAAAGTCAAATAGTATTATAATTGCAACTAGTCACCTTGGTTGCAACAAAAATATATTTATTTTACTGAGGGTTTAAAGAGATACATATTCGGTCATGAAACTCACTAATAAAAAATCCAGCTACGTCATGATAAAGTGGTCATGATGAAAATTAGCCAATTTTTTTCTAAAACTTGGCTTAAACTACAATATAAGACGATAGATAATCGACATGCAGGCATTTTTAAAAGAATTGTGCCAACGTCAGCAAAAACATATCCCCGATAAAAGATGAAATTTCAATATAGAGATAATGTTTTTGGCGAAACAAAATGAAAAACATTGGCAAGTCAAGCTTAACTTAACCTTTACCAAGATTTTTCCTGTAATCACATGATAATTTCTATAGTTTAAAAATAATTATTGCTGTAGTATAATACTAACTAAACTTACGTATACATTTGCTAAAAGTTAGTACACGATGTGGCGTAAATAAGTTTGTTTTAATATATACAGTGAGTTTAACTTAACCTTATCAACTTTTATCCTTAGGACCCAAAAATCTCACCGTTGACTATGCTTTTTTTTTAAATTCAAGGAATGACTTATTAAATAAACATTTTACTTTTATTTTCTACTTTCGTGACTTTAAAGTAACGGAGTCCAATATCCGGAAACCTAAGTCCTAAGGAAAACCCCCGAAAAACCGATATCCACCTTCCAACATCAACTAAAAAAGTATCGACCTCTTTGGCGCGTTATAATTATTCTTTGACCTTGAAATCTTTGGAGAAACGTATGCAACTACTTCCTTGATCCTTCTTCTGAGTTTTGTTCCTTGACCCCAATACTAAGGCGACAATGGCTAATTTACCTTGGGTAAACTTTTTCATCACTAAATAATGCCTTCAGCTTGACCTTTAAGCGACTTTAGCGAACTTATACTTTAAGAAAACAGCATTGGTTTTCACCAGGCGATAGGTATGCTGCTTTAAATAAAAATACACCGCGCTTCAATTTCTATCATCAGGGTTAAATTCTAATTTTAGTCGATAGCTTTCGAACCGCTTAAGTCTAATGACATACGCATGCGTACACCGATTTCTAGAACACGTGGTTTTTAACATATAACAGTTGATTTTAAAATAGTTCTAGCCCACATGAGCTATTATTTAATCTCGAGTTACGTAGAAGATCTTGAGATGTAAGTGATATAGTGAACATATTTTTGCCTACCAAGTTTCTAATCCATTTATTTCGATTACATTATGTAAGCTGTATATTTTTAATAATATTAAAATTAATTTAGATAAAAGGCTGATTTTTAATTATTTGTTTTGACATAATAATTTGCTTCATTATTTTATTTCTTGGAGATAAACCCTTCTCTGGCAAGGTATAATATAGCTATTGGTTTTCACAAAGCAGTACAACTCCGTAGTTTACTTTTAACCGACTAAAACTAGGTTAAACATTAGTGTTTGTTGGCTTAATAACTCTATTAATAGGTTTGAAAACTTTAACTATCCCAACCAAAATCGGACACCTTAGATCAGGATTTAGTGAAACTTTCGCAAAATACTAATAAGGCGCTTGTTCTTAACGAACTGTTCGTTAAAGGTAATTAGAATGTCGGCAAAATGTTGGGGTAACTTGGTTTAGTGTGTTAAATAAATTTGTATTATTTGTTACCATTTCCTATAAAAAGGTTCGTAGTTTATTTATTTATATCAAATTATACAAAAAAAAACCTTTCTTTGAAATATGATATTTTAGCAATAGTGGATGGCACACATATACCGGTTGTTTTACAAAGGTGGTTTCCCCCCTGTAACATTTAAATATTTAGAATAGAAAAGTAGAATTTATTAAGTCAGTATTTGACATAGTTATGCATCGTTTGACTTAAGTATACACTTGTTTTATCAGGTAGCCGCGGACCATCCAATTTATTCGTTCCTTGCTTTTTACAGCTTTTTTAGGCGGGTTTAATGACACTAAAACGATATACTAATACCGTTTTACAACAGAATAAATAACACAGCCCCACAATGTATAAAAAAAATAAAGGTTCAAAAAACTTGACTATTGTATCTTTGTGTTTTTGGGGTCGCTGAATCCGAATCTAGGTTTATTTTGACCAAATCAGGTCAGGGTCAGGCATTGAATTGTCTTTAACCCTGACCGACCAAAAACATACAAGTACCATGGTCAAGTCTTTCAGTACTTTATATTTTTTTTATGGCATTTCAAGGTCAAATCACAACCAAATTTTATAGGGTCAAACTGACCACGGATTCATATTAAACGACCTTAGAAATATAAGTATCCTCTCTTTAAATTTGGTTGCGAATAATTTTTCAGATTTGACCTTAAAATACCCTTGACCCTGACCTGATGGGATTAAACTGACCCCAGATTTGGATTCAGCGACCCCAAAAACATAAAGATACCATAGTCAAATTTTGCGGAGCTTTAACTTTTTTTATTTTGTAGAGAGTTCTAATTTATTAGGTGTGTTTTGGAAACAGTCTTACCATGAACACGGACTAGGTGGTAACAGGTTATTTGAAACAATATGATTGCTCAAGATATGCTAACGATTCACCCTCGTTTCATTTAAAAAAAAAGGACAACTATACATGGCGAAAACAAAAGCCGATCAAATTTATTTTTCCATGGCTACCTAAATTAAAATTAACTGATTTAAGGTATTTATGGCACCCTAGACTAAAATTTTAAAAAGTAAATATTTTACAGAAAAAGTGTCAAAAAATAACATGTGGCTTGTCATTGTATTCAGAATGTCATATCCTATCAAAATAGAAGAAAATAAATGGGTTATTTTATTTAAAATTTAAAACTAATGGTCATATTTGGTTGAACCAAAGCGGCTTAAATCAGCCAAACGGTTTAAACAATGCAGATTTGTGTCGAATACTGAAAAACAATTTTTTATCTTAAAATATAGATAATTCACAGAGGGCAACCACCTCTAAGAAACACCAGTTGTAGAATGTAATAAGTTCTCCAAGATTTCCTTATTTCATAGAGGATCAGACCTCCCGTTGCCCAAGTAGTAAATGAGTATCAAGATAAGGTTGAATTAAGAAGATTGGTTGCTTGAATAATGCTTTGATTTTAATCCGCTTGAGCATAATTAAATAGAACCGTTGCCGTCGTCCTATGCAGCTAAGAAACTTGGTAGAGTTGGCAGAGAAATATTACACTATTTCTCAAAAAAAAAAAAAAACTCTATTTATTTGATTTTAAGAAGATTCAGAGTTTTTATTGCAGTAAGAGGGAACATACCCGTTATTATTTTTTTCACAAAATAAAATCTTAAGGATTTTCAACATAATACGGAAGGACTTTAAAAAAAATCGGCTTCAAGGACCAAATACAACGCTTCCATTCACTCACAAATAATACCACCTAAGCATAAAGTAAGTGTCACCAGAATAATAAAAAACACTGTTAATAAAAGTACCTATGTATTATAAAAAAAGAAACTTAAGAATCGGATAACAAATAAAAAGTAATTAATTACTAATTGAAATCGAAAATTTGAGGTGAAGGAATTTTGTGCCGGGAAGTGTATCTAAACCTGATTCTGGTAAAGAAGATGATCACACTGCCTTTTTGTCATAGGATAAGTGATGTTTTTATTATTTAAAAATGAAAATTAGAAATTCCTTTAAAACGAAATAAAATAATATGCGTAAACAGGTCCATATTTATCACTTATACATTCATAAATTATTTAAATATTATGTGACAATAGAAGTTGGCTACTCCTTTTTTTTTCTCTTATTGATGTAAAATATATAAATGGGAAATCAATACGAAATGGACTGTTTGTAGGCTTTATAAGTTGTTTATTTACCTGAAGGTAAAATAAATTAGGTGAATTTATAAAACACAACATATGTCTCTGTATAATATCTTTTTTGGGCGATCGTTTATTATAGCCCTCAATACAGAATGATTTTATTTAATTCGCAAAAATTATAGCATAAGCTATAGGCAACAAGTATAAGCCTGACATTTGTCAGGCTGATTGCCTTAAGTCGAAATACATTATAAAAAAAGATTTAAGGGAAATTACAATTTTTCCAATTTATTAACAAAACGATCGTTGGAAAAGTGTTGTAACTAACCAGGGAATTACAATAACACCTAAATCTTGAACTTCCATTATCTTTCTTTGTTAATCGATACACAACGTTTCGGTTAGTGATGTATCTTCAACCGTTTTCAAGTGATAACTAAAAATTATTTTTAAAAGCTACGGCCTTATATACTATCCGTTGTTCACCGAAGCTTGACCGACTTGTTACGGTTCAGCAACGGCAGTCAGATATTCGGAATGTCTACACTAGGTTTGCTAAATATATTTTGGTTGTTTGCAATTATTACAGCTTCTTTAAATTTTCTTTTCTTCCAGTGAGTTTTTTTATGAATAATTTTTGCTTCCGACCATTGTATACGTGTTGTTTTGACCATGCCTGTTCGGCAATCCCTGATTTCAGCATTTCACCGTGTTCCGTATGTTTTTGTGTGTTCTTTAACTCTAATTTCTGGTGGTCTTTTTGTTTCCCTTATGTATACTTCACTACATTCACAGGGAATTTGGTAGATACAGTCATTTTTTTAAACATTTTTGTCCGGTCGCGTCTTAGTAAGAATACTTCTTAAAGTGGTTTGGGATTTAAATGCTGTTTTAATATTATATTTATTCGCTATTCTGCGGATCTTTTCTGAAGTTCCTTTAATATACGGAATAGTCATAAATATTTGGTCCCGTGGAGTCTTGTCAGATTAGAATTTTTTGTCTTATCTTGATAATAATTATCGATTGTTTCCTTAACCAATCTCTCACTGTAGCCGTTTGGCTTGAGATCTCTAGTTATATTACTTATTTTGCCTTGCAGAGATTCCTTATTGTTACATAAGGTCACTGCGCGGTTATATAGAGTACGTATGACTCCTTGCTTCGTTTCGTTAGAGTGATTGGAATTTTAACCAGGGAATTAACATGTCATTGTCACTTGTATATAATCTTTTAAACGTATAAAGATATATAAAAAAATCTAAACCTTAGACTCAAGCAACTTATAAATTAAAAAGAAGTACAAATTATTATTTATTTTTAAAATTTTAATCCCATAATAACACAATTAATATAATTCTTATATAAGTCTTGTATTAGGTCTTATTACTAAACCTTTTAAAAACGTGGGTATCATTTTAAATATTATATATAAAACTACTACTCCTAAATTGATTTTCTTTAATATATAAAAATATTAGTTGCCTTTGATGTTCTTTAAATTTACTGACTTAATAAAAAGTTTTACATACTTATGTTAAAATATTCCTTAATACATCGCATGCTACCTTTAAATATTACACTGTACCAAATAAGTGGTAATAGAACCTTTAAAAGCATTATAAGCAGTATTTTTTCCAAACTTTTAGGTAATCAATATTGATTTTTATATAATATTAAAAAAAATGTTAAATAAAAAAATAATGTGAATATATTTCTTGCACTAAATAATAGTCCAAATATAGAAGCTTTCCACAAACTCTACACAAATCTGGCAAACCAATTCATATGATGAGATATTATTAACTTAAGGCAAATGTAATTGTGGCAATATTAAACGAAATTTGCTTTCCGTTTAAGCATCCCACGTTTAAAATTTGATTTTAGATTTTGATCAGAAATTACAAAATATTGCATTACAGAAAAGCATTTATTAAAAAAAATAGTGGTCCGTCCACAAAAAGTGCCTATCTACGGGGTAAAAATTTTATGCTTTTATTGCTTGTTAAAGGGTTTTTATTTAAAAGTTTAATTTATATTCGTTGTGATAAGTGACTTAAAAATGGTAATAAATATTTCATATTTTTTATTTAAAATTACTTTTTATTTTTAAAATATTATTTCTCTTGGTATAAGAACGCCTTAAGTTATTATTTTTTGGTCTACAAACAAAAAAACAAAATTTGTTTGGGTATATTTTAGGGTAAAATGGTCCATACGATCATTGACTACATTAATTCCTGAATTAAACTCAATTTTAAAATTTGTGGCTTAGACCAGTTTGGCTCTAAGCATTTTAGTTGTACTTTATAATTAACAAAACTCTAGGTTAGTATTTTAAATACAAGAACCCAGGAATACACAGGGTGTCCCAAAAAAAAGGGTACACAGAGCAACAGCAGTTTCCTTAGGTCAAAATATTGCAATTAACGTAAACTTGCCTTATCACCTTATTGTTTTTTCGTAGTAATTTTCTAACTAAAAGACATAGCGATACAAAATTGGAAATTTGGGGTTTTTAGGCGAGAAATTCAAATCCGTCCATACTTTTGATGTTGCTAGTAGAGGGCACCAGCTATGGACTACCCACTTGTTTTAGATGGCATAACTTTTAATAATTGACCTGTTTATTAAAAAAGAAGTTACTATAATTCCTACTGGGACAAAAATATATCCTTTATTTGGGTCTCCAGGAGCAATTGTTTTTAAGATAAACGCACTTTATAGGATCCCGTAATTTTCCTATGGAAAATGGGTTTTAACCAATTGTTTTCAAACTTTGCAAAGTAATAGTTCTCAACACGCTGATTAAAAGTCTTTACCGACACAAAACCCGAAAATCCCTCTAACCCCCCCAAAAGTCTCTAAATCCCCGGTGACTTTTAAGGCTGCCTTTGGGGGGAAGGGGGGTTACAGGGGTTTTCTGTGTTTTGTGCCCGTGAAGACTTTTAGCGTGTTAAGAACTATTACTTTGCAAAGTTTAAAACAATTGGTCGAAACACATTTTTCATAGAAAAATTGCGGGGTCCTTTGAAATACGTTTATCTCGAAAACAGTTGTTTCTAGAGACCTAAATGAGGTATGAATATTAATGATGCGGCGGGAATTATGGTAACTTCTTTTTTAATTAACAGGTCAATATACTAAGCTTAAAAAAGTTATGCTACCTGGCGCCTTCTATTAGCAACATCAAAAGTATGGACGAATTTAAATTTCTTGCATTAAAGAACCCCCAAATCCCCAATTTGGTACAACTATGTCTTTTAGTTAAAAAATGATTACAAAAAAACCTAAACAAATTTAAAAGTTTGACACTCTGTATCCTAGTTATTATCAACTTTGTGATAAGGCAAGTTTACGTTATTTGCATTATTTTGACCTAAAAAATCTGCTGTTGCTCTGTGTCCCATTACTTTTGGGACACCCTGTATATAAAGAATTGACCTTTCACCTGTCTTTGATTCATAATAAAAATTCCAATGCTTGAAAAAAAGTTATTGTATCTGAAAATATTACAATGAGGTTTAAAGATGAACACAGACAAAAGCGACTACATGATGAATTTCCTGACTCCATACACCAGGACCAAAACTGGTAAGAAAAGCACTTTAACAGGCGAATTTAGGCGAACAGTAACGTTTATTTTTTTTACAATTATTCATAAGGTATCTCCAGGCCCCAAAAAAGACTAACTTTAAGGCTTTTTTTAAAAAAGGTATAGGAGACAATTTTTTCAAATAAGGGTCATTTAATTTATAAATACTTGTAAAAGAAACAAGAGTTTTCGCCCTACGGCCTATGTTAGCACGGTAAAACGCATAAAAGAAAACGACGGAACTGAGCAAGGACTATTCTGAATAAAAAATATATTTTGGACTTGCAATGTCTTAACTTTTTAAATTAAGAAAATGCAAGTTTAAAAAATATATTTTATTAAACTTACATCATTGTCTATATTATTTAGGCAAACAAGAAATGCGCTGCTTTAGGATAACTGCAAGGTCCACTAAGCTCTCCTGGTTAAATCTATTATTGCAAGCAGTTGGTCATTAAATTACTGCAATCGTAATTAAGCACCATAAGACTTTTAAATATTTAAAGAAACAACTAGGTGGTCGCAAATCTATTACTTAAAATGCGCTGTGGTTCCTTTTTGTTAAGCAAATTTTAAATAGTTTATTAAGGAGGAGATAAAACAACTGAAAAATAGCAAGCATTAAGAAAAGTTTTAAACTCCCTTATCATTTTCCTTTTTTTGGCTAAAGTATATAATTTCGCCCCTGCGCAAGATTTTATTATCCATGACAACCCATAATACCTAATTTCGTTTAACGACACAGGTAAAATATTTTAATAATAAAATTATTTAGGTTCAAACAAAAAAAGCGGTTATAATAAATCTCAAATAATTGTACTTATAGGAACAGACAAATAATTACTCTTTTTTGTTTCGGGCTTTAACGAGCGTTTATAGGAGATAATGGAAACATGGATAATGCTAAAGAGATTATGTCCAATTAATTTTTTGAGATAAGCCTAGCAGTGGCGGCTCGTGACCCATAAAGCTGGGTAGGCGGAGAGTGCCGTCGGCTAAAATTGCGTCGCAGGCGAAAATTTTTTGGGTGCCATGCCCAATTTTCGTGTATCTCATATTTTAATTACCTTTATTGTTATTTTTCCTTAATAGAAAATATTACCAAAGAAAGGTCATATTAACGAAAGAAAAAGTATTTTAAGTAGACTTCAGAGTTGGATGTACGAAAGCCAGGTTGGCTTTTTAAGCCGACAACACCAACAACATAAGGGCTCGGCTCTCTCGCGTGACGTCATCACATGCTAGTGGAACGCACATGCTGACCACATACTTTAACCAATTTTATTATTATCAAAAAAGTTGTTTTTTTTTAGGTAATTTTAAAAATCTTTGAAGGGCATCCTGTTAAAAGAGAGTGCCAGTCATCAACTGAGCCCTTCTTCTCACCCCATTCGATTTTATTACGGAAAAACGAAGTTTCAAAGCAAAAACCAGCAAAAACAAAAAACAAGCTTTTAATTTACTTGGTTCATAAAATTACTATGTTTTATATATTAAATTTATACGCCTATCATTTAAAAATGTAAATTTATTTATTATGTTATCTGTAAAACCCTCATCTTGTTTTAAGGAACAAAAAAACTCTTTTTCAATCGACATTAATGCTAGAGATGATAAGCGTTCGTTGGTCATTGAGTTTCTACAATACGTTTTAAGTCATTTTAAACACGAAAAATGTCTTTCACAGGATACACTTGTTACTGGAATGGTGGCAATTAAAACAAAAAGCTTATAGGCCTCTGGAAATATTTCTTGAAGTATATTATCCACGAAAGTTTTTAATATTAATTCGATGCCTACATTTTCAAACTGTTCATCGTAATAAAGAACACTTAACTCATTTATTAATGTTTGTTTATCTTCATTATATAATTTTAAAGACATACCTGTTTGAACGTTTAAAGCATCTTTTATAGTTTGAGAGTTTTTTTCTAACCGCTTAAGACTTAAATAACTGCTCATATGCTCCTTAAAAAGCTCATGTTTTTTAATACAAGCTGATAAATTTTTTAAATCTGAAAAGCCCTGTAAAACCCAAACATTATTTCTACCTTTAGCAAGTTGTAAACAAGGCCAACAAAATAAACTTTGCCTAAAGATGCTTCCACTTAACCAACTGTGACTATCATACCACTGTGTTTTAAAAGACCGCGAAAAAGACTCTCCATGTTTTTTGTCGGGTTTTAAAATATTAAGTGTTGGTATCGGGCAACCAATAGTCAAGATTTCACTTCGATCTTAGTCGGGAAAATGGAGTTTCTTGCAACGAGCAAATTATGTCATGCACAAGGTTTAATTCCATTTTTTAATATTATTTAAACTATAAAAAAAAGGATAAACATATAAACATGCACTTATAGCTAAAAAATACTTATCAAAAATCAAATTCTCCTGAACTAAGGGCCTGCCTAAACTTCAAAACTTGCCACTAAACTACCTAGGATTAAAACTCGGAAACCAAAATGCACCGGTAAGATGTATACGGAATTTCGATTTCGGATAAAAAGATAAAGGTCAATTAAAAGGTCGCATCGGGTCGCGTGCCTCGGTCCAATAATTGTCCACCTGTTGTCATGCATCTCATAATCGATGTACGACGATCGTCGAAGGTCAAAGCGAAGGCGACCGACGCAATCGCCTGCAGAAGTAATAAATCTGCCGAATTTAACTTTACGTCGGCGGATTTTTCGCATCACTGGCATCGTTTATTAGTTTATTTGCTTACGTACTGAATATCAAAATAAGGCGGCTGAAATAGATCGCCTTTTGGTCGGAAGTCGCAAAGCACCAACGGTATAATATTATTGTGTAGTCTTGACCGTTCGCTCTTGCCTCCAGCGGTAACCATTTTCTTTTTAATTGTAGAAATATAATAATTTTTTATACTCATTAAATAATATATTTTTTAAAATTACATTTATGTAAGGCCAAATAGCCCAGATTAAAAAAAAAAAAATTACATTTAAGGCATTTTTCCAAGGTAGGCGGCGCCTACCTTGCCTACCCTGACGAGCCGCCACTGAAGCCTAGCAATTTTTGTTACTAAATTTTTTTTAATTTAGAATATATTTAATACCATTTCAAAATAATCTTTTTACAGGAATATTAAAAAATTCAAGTACATGCATGACTTTCTACAGATATAGTTCGGAAGAATTAGGGTAAAATTAATTGCACACATCAGTGCCTAGTTGCTTATAATTTAGGTATTAGGTTAAATTTAAATACTAGATCCATTAAATAATTGTACATCTTTTGTTTAATGTTTTGGTAAATTATTTTTTTGCAGAGCTAGTCTGAACAAACTATCATATTTTTTTATCTTTGGGCAATCCACAAAGGCGAAGTACCGTGAGTGACCTTAGTCTAGCGAGAGGGAGTTTTTTCACAGGGGACTTAAATTTTTGGAGATTGAAGGAGATGGGATAAATGTATTAGGTATTATTTTCAAAAAAAGGTTATTTTAATATCAAGGATTGAGAATAATGCCTGGAGTTTCCTTAAGAAATTAGACGCAAAATATAACTTTTAAATTTTAAAATAAAAAGTTTATTCCAAGATGTTAAAATTTAAAACTCAGTATAATAACTTTAATAAATCCGTTAAGATACTTGTTAATTATTCATTGGTTATTAGAAATATCTTAAAATTAAATCCAATATTTAACAGAACATTTATTTTTTATTATTACAACATTAAGTAAGTATTATCATCTTATTACAAGTTAATTATCCTATTTCGTTTACCATTTTCTTTAGTAGTAATCTTATATACTCCTATTTTAAAATACGTTTTATAAAAAGTAATATTGGTACCATTTAAAAAGGTTCTTTTACTCTGTTAGTTTGTTTTTATGTTACCCCAATAACAGTATTCGCATTAAATTTACAGTATTGTGTATTTATAAACTTAGGTATGTAACAATGCCACCATAATAATAAATGTAGGGTATGTGTAGCATCAAGAATGTAGTATATATACTATCCCACATTTTTATATTATTACTTAGAACCGAATATCATCCAAACAAAAGCCTTCGCAGTTCTTTTAAAATTAAATTGGACAGATTTATATTAATGTGGTAAAGCCAAATGTTAATTAGTTTTTAAATTCAAGATAGCTTTTTAATCGAATATTGAAATTTTCTAATTAATATGCCAAATCAGTTCCCTCCTGCCTGCAAAGTATTATTAGTCGACCTCTTTGATACTACAATTAAAATTCAATTTTGGTTTCTCCGAAGGTGGTTGGTTGACTTATATTAATTCGTCCTGCATTTTACTTATTATAGATTTGAAAATTTAAAAATAATGAAAATAATATGGCAGATATCTAATTGGTAACAATATCACATTTTAAAGTAAATCTTACGTTTTTAGAGGTTTATATATATTTATTTTACCAATCATTTAGTACAGCCATTAAAAGTTTTTTTGGACTGACGCATGAGTGTTGTAAGTATATATTGGTAATATTAAAACCTCATGTGAGTTTTAAACAAAATTGAACACATCAAATTGCCGTCAAGTAAATGGCTAAAGTGATAGCAATATATTTTAAATGGGCAGGTTCGAGTACCGGTTTAACTTAGTCACAATTTAAGTAGCGATTGTACAACCAATTATTAGGGCAATAAGCATGGTTTTTATTATCGCTGAGTAAAACAATATGTGGGTTTTAAATTTCGTCAAACATATTAATTTACCAAAGAAAATTAGTTTTTATTTATTTTTTTAGTTTTCCCAATTGGCCGATTAGGCAATGTTGTTTTTGGTTTATAACGTCCGAAAAACTTGACCGTGGTATCTTTATGATTTTGGGGTCACTGGATCTTAATTCGGGGTCAGTTTGATCCCATCAGGTTGAGATCAAGTTTATTTCAAGGTCAAATGGCAACCAAATTTAATGGGGCCAAACTGAGCACGGATTCGGATTAAAAGCATACACTTTTCAAATTTGGTTGCGATTAATTTTGCAGATTTGACTTTGGAATGACCTTAATCCTGACCTAAAGTTCCGAAAGACTTGAATTGCTATCGTTATGTTTTAGGGGTCGCTTAATCCGAATATGGGGTCGGTTTGACCCTATCAGGTCAGGAACAAGGGCATTTCAAGGTCAAATTTTTAATATTAATCGCAACTAAATTTAAAAAGTGTATACTTTTGTCTTTGAGGTGGCTAAATATAAATCCGTGGTTAGGTAGGCCCCATTGAGTCATGATCATGAGATATTTTAGGGTCAAATCTACCAAATTATAATTTTACAGATTTGACCATGGATTCGTACTCAGCGACATTTAAAACATAAGTATACTTTTTTCAAATTTGATTACAATTAATTTTGCAGATTTGACCTTAAAGTGACCTTGACCCTGCCCTAATGACAACATAAAGGTTTCATGATCAAGTCTTTCGAAAATTCTTTTTTTTATTGGGCTGCGTAATTTTGAAGAATTGACCCTAAAATGCGCTTGATTTTGAGGTAATAGGGTCAAACTGACTTCGGATTCGGGTTAAGTGACCCCAAAGACATAAAGATACCATGGTTAAGTCTTTTAAACTTTCAACTTTTTTTGTGGTGCTGTGTAATCAGAAATTGTTAGATTAAATATAAATTTAAATTTAGAGTAAAACAAAAAAAACGTAAACGATAAATAACTTTAAATGACCAAGAAGTTGTACAAAAAAAGAAATTAAAAAAGACTATAAATAAAAGTAATAAGAAATACGAAACAAACCAATTCAATCTGCAAAATTTTTTATGTCAATAAAAAAAATTAAATAAAATGGAACCTATAAACGCACATAGCAAGAAAAGTGTCAAAAAACATATAGTTTTTATAAGCATGGTTTTTAATATTGCTTGGTACTAACTGGTTATCATAGTTTATTAAATTGGGTATAGCTTTTTACAATACCTTAATAACCAATATTTATTGGGGTAAAATTTATAATTTAATTGAAACTTATTTTTAGCTCTAAAAACTTAAATAAATTGTACTCAATTTGTCCCTTTTTTAAAAATAGACAATATATATTTAAAATAAATATGAGTCATAACTCATGAAATTAAAAAAAGTATTTTTATTTAGTCTTCATTATAGGTAAACCTAGAAAAAAAAATGCAACTAAAAGTGATTAAATTAAAAATAAATTAATATTAATGTTTTAAACCGAAAAATATGTATATAATATTTTTTAAATATTAAAAATAATTTCAATATTACAGTTATTCTTTTATTTATTACACTTAAGTATTAAGGTACAGTAGGATTTTACACTAATACTTTATAACATTAAAAAAGTTATAAAGTTTCTAAAAATTATTTCTTTGCGTTAATAGCTTGCTAGAATACATATAGTTTATTTACTATAAAATAAAAATACTTATTTACCTCACCCAGTATCTATATGTTGTACCTAAAATTAAAATTATAGCTAAAGCACTGAACAGCCCTTAAGTAAAATACTAAAATTTTTCGTTTAATATTTAAAGGTATTGCTTTAGAATTCAAAAAAATCTTATTAGCCTGTCTTTTTGATATCGAAAATAAAATTCAATTTGGGTTTTACTTAAAAATCTTGCGTAAGCGTTTTTAATTTACACTTCCTTTTTGCTCTTCGTAATTGAATAGGTCCATTTCTAAAAATGTCCACCTTTTAAAAGTTTGGATATTACTTGCACAAAACATTTTTTGGGTTTTCCCCATTAAAATTTTAACAAAGAATTTTTTTAAAATTTTTCTTTTTAATTTCATCAAAATATTTTTTAAATATTAATTTAAATAATTACAAAAAAAAACTTTTTTTAGGACTTGATACATTCGTTTTTCCTTTATCCAATTCAAAAGGCTGGCACAATTTCACAGTTTAATTATTGTTGTAACCTTTTTAATTTCAATTTTTAGAATGCTTTAAAATAATAAAAATGCTAAAAATAATTTAATGCAATAATAAAAAATGTATTTAATGAAAAAGTTTTAAATAATTTTATTTAAAAATAATCTCTTAGTATAAATTAATTTCAGAATACCTATATTGGTATAAGTATAATTTTATATTTATTTTTTTGTTTTAAGCTTGATATAATAGAGCTTAACAGCAACTTTGGTAAAAATATATATAAAAATATTATAAATAAATATTAAAAATAAAATTTAAGAAAAAAAGTTTTAAATAAGATTTATTGGCTTATTTTTAAATCTGATTATTGAAACTTTAATTTTACTTAAATATAAATTTTGCTCTACTTTAAAACAATAAAATTTCCTAATTTAGGTGAGATTTCAATTTCCAAGAAAATACAGTTATTGATTTACGGTTTTAAAATATTAATAAGTTTAATTTTTGTTTTTTTTCCTGTGATTGAAGCAGTAGTTTTCTTATCATATATTTATACTTGCATTATTTGCCTGAAACCAGGGAAAGTAACAATAACTTGTAAAAGTACCATTATTTTTTTTTAGTATACAAATTTTTGTGTAAAAGATCTGAATAATACTAAAATCTTGATCTCTCATTGTCTTTATTTGTTAACTGTTACACAACGTTTCGGTTAGTGATGTATTTCCAACCATTTTAAAGTAATAACTGAAAACTATTCTTGAAAGCTACGACTTATATACTATCCCTTATTCACCGAAGCTTGACTGACTTTTCACAGTTTAGTAAGGGCTGGCAGATATTCGGAATATCCATGCTAGGTTTGCAAAATACATTCTGGTTCTACAATTATTACAGCACTTTAAATTTTCTTGTCTTCCAGTGGGTTTTTTTATAAATGGTTTTTGCTTCCGACCATTGTATGCGGTGTGGTTTTGACCAAGCCTGTTCAGCAATCCCTGACTTCGATGTTTCACCTCGTTCCGTATGTTTTTTGTGTTCTTTAACTCTAACCTTGAGTGGTCTCTTTGTTTCCCCGATGTATACCCCACCACATTCACAGGGAATTGGGTAGATACAGTCATTATTTAAAATATTGTTGTCTGGTCTCGTCTTAGTAAGAATATTTCTTAAAGAAGCTAGGGATTTAACTGCCGCTTTAATATTATACTTATTCGCGATTCTGCGGATCTTTTCTGAAGCTCCTTTAATATTTGGAATTGTCATAAATATTTGGTCACGTGGAGTCTCGATCAAGTGTTGAAAAAGAGTTTCTTTTTTTTATATTTTTCCATTGTTTCCTTTATTAGTCTTTCACTGTATCCGTTCTGCTTAAGATCCCTAGTTATGTTACCTATTTCTTTTTGCAGGGATTTACTACTGTTACAAAAGTCACTGCACGATTATATAAAGTACGTATAACCCTCTGTTTGGTTTCGTTAGAGTTATTAAAATTCTGATTTAAATATTGTCCAGTATGGATAGGTTTTCTGTATACCGAGGTTTGTATATGTCCATTTTTTCGTTTAACTAAAACATCATGGAAAGGTAGGGCCGGATTTTGCTCCTTTTTAATTGTGAATTTAATACAAGGTCGGAGGTAATTAAGGTGTTTTAAGAAACCTTTAAGTTCTTTATCATTACCTGATCCTACAATAAAAGTATCGTGAACATATCTTAACCAAACTTTTGGTTTAATTAGTTCAGTTTTAATTGCATGCATTGCAAGTATTCTTACTAAGACAAGACCAGACAACAATGTTTCAAATAATGCCTGTATCTACCGAATTCCCTGTAAATGTTGTGAGGTATACAGCGAAGAAACAAAGAGACCACTCGAAGTTAGAGTTAAAGAATAAAAAAAACATACAAAACGAGGTGATATATCGATACCAGGGATTGCCGAACACGCTTGGTCAAAACAACACCGCATACAATGGCGAAAAGCAAAAACCATTCATAAAGAAACCCACTGGAAGAAAAAAAAATTAAAATGCGGTAATAAAATTGTAAACAACCAAAACGTGTTAAGCAAGCCTAGCATTGACTTTTCGAATATATGTTAGCCGTTGATGAACCGTGAAAAGTCGGTCAAGCTTTGGTAAACAAGGAATAGTATATAAGTGGTAGCTTTTAAGGACAGTTTTTAGCTATCACTTGAAAACGGTTGGAGATACACTACTAACCGAAACTTTGTGTAACAATTAACAAATAAAGACAATAAAAGTCCATGATTTTACTGTTATTAAAACCATAACATTGTCAAACACTCTTAAGGAAATGGTAAAAAAAATTTAAATCATTATGGTCATCTAAAAAAATTATACTAATGGTTAAACTAATAATTATATGCGTTAATTTAAGCTTAACGCGCAAAAATTAAATATAAAAAAATAAACATACTTTATTTATATAATATCAATAAAGCTGTAATTTCTGAAATAAAATAAATAGCGTAGGCCGTCTAATTCACAGAAATTAACCAAAATAAATTTTAGTAATGACACCATATGTGTTCACTGTAATAATGAAAAAGGCATTGTAAAGTTGCGGAATTTTAGATAACATTAACCACATTTACGTAAAACTCATAATGAGTATTGTGATTAAACTGTTTGATGATCTATTCGTTTTAAAATTTACCAATTAAAAATAATGACCTTTTAAACTACTTTATTCAACAAACATACATTAAAGTTTATTGACATAATTTTAAAGCTAAAATCTAAGGACTACATAATCTTGCTTATCAACATATAGGTACCAAATTAACAACCACAATTATTTTTACTGGGGTTCCCAACAGATGGCCCCTTCCAGTCGTCGGATAAGTCTCGATAATTCCAGTATAGGCATTTCATCGAAGTGTGTAAGCTTTCACGGCCGATTTTAAGTACTCAGAGTACTTCGACCTCGGGCCCTAATTTGATAATGTCTGCCGCAGTAGTAGATAAAACGTCAGGTAGAAATACCAACAGACCACGGCAAATAATCCCGGAAAACCCAGATAATGTAGTTAAGATCGGCCGTGAATGCTTACACACTTCGATGAATCTTATCAATATTAACTCCTACATTTTCTACATTAGCAGTGTTAATAACAGCGTTTATTTCAGAAGAGCTTCTTACTAACACCAGTTCGTGTTTAACATTGATGGGTATTTTTGAAAATCTTCAGAAAATCCTAGTGGGGCTCTTAGCAGCACACAAACATTAAAACATTCAGTGGTTGGGTCAACGATATAGCAAGTACAATCATCATCAATACTCCAACCAGCATTTTTATATTTATTATAAATTGGGACCGGACATCGATAAAAAACCATTACAATTTCGAGCTTAAAATGATATAGACTCTACCAAATAAAAATGCAATAAATAATTCAACTTCCTTGGTATTTACGGTTTTTATTCTGATATTTTTATTCGGTGTGATTTCTTGTAGAATAATGCAAAAGACGTGGCAATAGTAAAAAATTTAGAGGAGTTTTCGCAACTACAAAAGAATTAAACTATGATATTTTATAATGCGTTTATTTAAATTATTTTAAATAAATTAAAGTTAAAATAGACTTTTTGTCTATTTAAATTTACAAATATTTGATTGCACCTCTATTAGGGTTTATATTTATGCAATTAACCCCACAAACATAGTTTTGTTGGTGGTAATGCAACTCTCCAAGTGCAGTACGAAAACTCTCCGGGCAGATTTGTTGTTAACTCGTAAACACCAGTTTTGTTACATCGGGTAAATTACGGGGTAAATCATATTATAATTGTGCCAAAATAATTTGTTATATTTAAACAGGTGTAAGTCGCTAACAGGCAAATAAATAATGAGTACAAGTAAAAAAAAATGAAGTTGGAATGGCTCCTTCCATATTCTACTTTTTTATTTGAAAGTGAAAGAGATGTTTTTTATCTTTGAACGGTCCACGAAGGCTGGGGCCCAAGCACTAACGTACCGTGGGTATCTTAAGTGTGGTGAGAGGGAGTTTGTTCACATGGGACTTATATATTTGGAGACTGGAAGAAGAAGAAAACCTTTTGCGGGTAGCAGTTTTCATAGTCTGGACACTCTAGGGATGAAGGAACTACGAAAGCAGAAAGTTCAGGGCCTCTCTAGATAAACTGTAAAAGGATGCATAAAAGTTGCACCAAGTGTTGCTCCGTTGGGAGCTGCCAGAGGAGGTATTATACTGGAACTCCTCTAAGCAGAAGCCGTGAAAATGCGCACTAACCTACGCTTGGTTGTCAAATCAGGCTTATTGATTGGCTTAAGAAAATGGTGCAGTTGGAGTTTGGTGCAGAATTTGTAATTCTGGATTTATTTGTACAAAACCATATTAAACTGAGCGACATGTTAAAGATCTACAACATTTAGAAAATATGCAAAGTTTTTCGGGGGCATCCAAATCTCCAGAACGAGAACATTATGTATCAAACGCAGACTTTTGCATGGATTTGTGTAAAGATTTTATTGCAGCTGATATTCTTCTTCATAAAATAAGATATCGGTCCGCGAGGACATTTTTGGAAAAAATACTACCACAGAAAAGTACCAGACGAATCAACTCTGTATAAAACTATGTTGATAAGGTCTATTTAAAAACTATGGACCAAATACGACACAATCTGGAAGGAAAAAAGTTATGGTTTAGTGTCGATGAAACCACTGATATCAAGGGAAGATATGTTGCTAATACGTAACTTTCATCCACTTATTGATACTTTAGTTATCGAGATAAAAAAGTTTTTCTTAAGTCACCTGCGCGTATTACAAAATTTAAAGATATGTGTATTAATGTCGCATTACCGCCACAATCTGCTATTACAAGGTAGGGAATATTGCTATCAGCAGTTAACATACTCGTATTACCATATAAATTACAATGTGATAAAAAATATTATCGACAGTTTACAAGATGATGCTTTAAGTGTGAAAAAAGTAAAGAAGTTATAAATGCACCAAATGTTAAATCTGATTTAAAATTTATTTTTTGAAATTTTGAATATCTTCCTGATGTGATTAAACAGTTATCAAAACAAAATGTCCACCTAGTGTCTTTATTTCAGGTATTTCAAATTACTATAGACAAGCTTAAATCTGTTTCCAATAAAACTGGTGACATTAAAATTGTTTTTAGAAATAAAACATATTTTTAAGGCACAACAAAATAAAAGAACTGACTTGTAAAATAATTTTCGATTTACTCCAGTAACAAGCTGTGATGTCGAAAGAAGATTTTTTAGACTTAGAGATATTTTAAATTATAAAAGAACCAATTTTTACGGTAACCAACTTTAAAAAGACGTTAGTTATATCATGTAATGCAAATTAATTGTAAAACACTTCTGTTATGTTTTTATTTCATATTTTTTAAATTTATTTATAATTAATATATCCTTAGTACGCACGCCAATGAATTTACTAGACATAAAAAACGTATAGGGAACAAGCTCGTTCCGAAATCCTGGCCCTAATTATAAGAAATCGACAAACACCTTTAGACAAGTACAAGGAAGATTGCCAGCGGTTTAAATATTTGTCACTAAATTGTTTGGCTAGGTTAGTTGATTTTCTGTTGTATTCATATCACATTTAAAGAGTACAGGCATAACTTCCCAAGAATTTTTCACAGCGTATGAATTTTTCTTAGTGATACCTTTAGAAATTATAAAAAATCCGCAGTTTTAGTCACAAAACATGCTTATAGACAAAACAATTTTTTCCAGGAGTGTCATTCAAAATTTTTAGAACAAGTATCTGTGTGTGGAAGAAAACCGTTATTTAAAACTTATTCTCCACAGCAAGTTTCGGTTAATGTATGTTGAGGAATTGTAATTAATCTTTTAGAAGGTCTACTTTGTCTGCCAGGTTGCCGTGGTGGACAGTTCTAACTACATTTTCTCCAAGAAGTACTTCATGGGTTGCTTAAAGACGTGCCAATAGTGTCGAGGAATCAAAGGAGGTACATGGAAAAAAAGCTGCTTAATTCAGTAGAGTTCCGAGATTGTTTAAATATTGTTTGTCATAATCGTAGTATAAGACGCGAAGGACCTCAGCAGAGGCCAGCAAGATCCCCCAATCTCAATAGTTTAGATTTCTTTTTATGGGCCACCTTAAAATTCTAGTTTATACAACTTTTGTTAACAATTTAAAATAATTTTAAGAGCAACTAGTTGTTCGTTTAAAATTATACGGAATACGCCGAGAATATTTGAACGAATGGGCCATTTGATGCGAAGACGTGCGGAAGCCTGCCTGTTAACTCAAAGTGGCCATTTTCGTAATTATGTTATCAGTGTTATTATTAAAAAAAATATTAATTTAAGGGCGTTACATCTTTTATAAAATTATCTTAAAAATGAGTTTTTACTTAGTGTGTGTTAATAAATAATAGTAATAAATAATATTTACATTAGCTTGTAAGCATGTTGTTCCTGTTGTTTCAAGAGCAGTGGAAATTAAAAAATATACGTTAGGCATATATTCATATAATTTTTTTAAATTATTTTAGTCTATTATTATTATCATTTTAGGCAACTTAGCCTATTCTTAAAAAAATAATTTCTTTTAATTTAATTGTTTTAACCAAGAAGGCTGCATTTTACGAGAAAAACACATATGGTAATTTTTATGTTAAGGTCAGGGCTATTAAAAAAAGTAGTATTAATAAAAAATCCAGTGTTGTACCTTTTTTTTAATACGGGCATCACTTGCAGAATTAAAAAAAAAGTTGTACGCTAAAAAATACCTCTAAATGCATAATACAAGTATTTCAAATTTTGTCGATATCAAAAATGATATTCCAGATATATCAGAAAAACATTTTTTTTAAAAAATTTAATCGGAATGTGGTTAAAACTTTTTTATTAAAATAAGTTTAGAAATTACCCTTTTAAATATTAGCATATCATTAAGAAACACCTTGTATAACTAAATTAGGTCGAATACCGCCTTATAGACCCTGAAAATTGCATTTTTGGAACGAGTTTTTTTAAATCATCTGAAGAAAAACTAAAATAAAATAAATACCCTAATTATGTATTTGTACATATTTTTTTTAACAATCGGAATATTTTTGCTTTAAAAATATAAATAGTAGTAGAAGTAACCTTGTTGTGTTAATAAGCTCAATATTTGTTTTAATAATCACTTGATAAGGCCCAATAATTCGTTAAACAAAAATAAACAGAAGTTGTGCAATAGCTGTCCCAAAACCGAAAAGCTCTATTTTAATTTAAATCAATAGCCATCAAGCACCACTATTTACTTGCAGGCAATTGTTTGATTACTATTTTTTAAACAAATATTGCTAATAAATAAAACGCTGCTTTAAAAAAATTAGGCTACCTAATAAAAAACTCTTAACCTTAAAACAGTTCAAAGTAAAAAACATATTATAATTTCATAGGATGTTTGTTATTATTAAAAAAAAACTGTGGTAATAGGTAATGTATTTTTTAAGAGGCGCGGTTGTCTGTATTGAAAATTATTTTTTTATAAATTCATTGGTTTGTTTTGCTACTTTATTTAAGTATTTTTATAAAGCAGTCTATTACTGTATAACTTAAAATATGTTATTTTTAAAAGTTATTTAACTGCACATTTAGAACTCATTTTAGAATTTTATTAAAATTAGATTGAATAAGATTTAAATTAGAAATACCTACATTTTATCCTCCCATCTGTTTATTTATAATATAAGAAGTATTATTACAAAATACAATAGCCATTTAAAAAAGTTAAAATGTTTATTATACTAATGACAGAACCAACTTTTTTAAGATATAAGTAAGTTTATTCTTAGTATACTTGCCTTACGGTGATTGCCAAAGTCCGTTATAATATATTACACTAGATTGTAAGGAAAACCACATGGTAGGCGCTTAACCTACCCAATTCGGTTCAATCGGTATGGTTGCTACAGCTGTAACGTAGTTAAAGGCCCAGCGTAAATTTAGAATACCTCTCTAATATAAATCCATATTTCTTGTTCATGCAAATTTAGTATTATGGAATTTCATTTCAATAAGGCTTTTTGCTTTTACGGGTTGCTTTCGTGGAAATCTGTGGTTGTTAATGCTTAACGGATTTACGGGCTTGTTAAATCATTGACAATAGCAAGAAATTTGGCAATTTATATTAATTCATATTAAAAGTGTTTTTGTGACGTGTAAAAATTAAAGTAAAAGTATTATTGCTTGGTATGCTTTGGTCAATAATAATCTGGAGCATCCTAAGTCCTAAATCATTAGCGCGGGAACGTAATCCCTCATGTTAAGTTACTCTTCCCGTGGTTTCAACTGTGTAGTCGCCGCGGGTCTATTTTGACCCAACAATACCACTTACACACGTTAAGAAGTAAAATTTATTTTATAAAAATACCAAAATATCTTAGACAAAAAGGGTTGCAAGATATTGCAAATTGGGGCTAGTTTTGATTGAGCATTTTTCACGTCAAATACGGCAACAAATAAAACGAACTCCAAATATTAAATACTTAGTCAACGCGAAAGAACTACTAACCAAATGCGGGCGATGCAATAAATTTCATTTAACAATTGTTAAAAAACACTTAAATTTTGGTTTCATAAAAATGTTATATTTCGGCAAGAAAAATGACGCTTAAAATAATGTCAATATGACACGTCAAAAACTAAAAATATTTTTGGACATTTCTCAGTGCTACGTCTATGGTTATATTTTAATCTGCTCAAACTACATTTTCTACATTTTTGGTTCTTAAGATCTATTAGTTTGAGGTATTTTTATGTTAGTTTAAAGTGATGATCAATTTTTAAACATACAATCTTGTTTCTAAGCGTTATAATTTTTTTTCTGTTAAAAATGTTTATTATAATTACTACATAACTATAGACTAATTTGTTAAATAAGCACACTTTAATCATTATTACGTACTTTATACTTTAAATGGGTCATAGTTTACCCCACCATACCAGTTACATATGTTTAAATCACCATACCAGTTAAGGGTTAATAATTTAGTTGGATTTTGCGAATATTTTTACTAGTTTAAAAAAATTAGATCTCGAAATAATTTAAGGTAAAACTACCTTTGTTATGTTTTTAAATTACCTGTTATTTTAATTTTTTTAATTGTTTGTTTTATTTAAATAATAATTATTTTTGCTTCTTGTCTTTTGGCATTTATTTTGACTTTACCTCTTTAATCCTTGGAAGCCCTGGTACAAAAAAGATATCATGACCTAATTTTGTGTATTTTTTTTTGTTTGTGGTCATATTTTCCTTTTTTTTCTGCAGGAACAAGGTAAGTCCAACCTAAAAGTTCCAATTTTAAATATATTTTGCATTTTGTGGCAAATTCAAGTTTTTTAAAAAATTCTTGTTGGGTACACGCCAAGAAAAATTTTAAATAATGGGACCGCTTTAATTCCCGAGGTTTAGACTGAGCCTGATCAGTCCCATTAAACCATCTGAACTTCTAGATCACCTTAAGCAAAAAAAAAAAAAAAAAAAAAAAAACCCCAAAAAATCTAAATACCTATCTATGCTTCGGTGACAAGTCTTTCACCGTTATAAAGGTAAACTTTAATAAAAAATAAAATAAAATAGTAATTCGAATTAAAATTGACTTTTTGTCATAAAAGATATATTAGTTTGTTTTGACTTGTGCATTTATTATTTTCAATAAAACAAAAAATGGGTGGTGTCTTAACTGATTATACGTTTTTCTAAAATTTCTTTAGCATTAAGCATAGAAAACAATGTATTATTTAAATTAAAAGATATTGATGCTACACGATTATATTTTTATTTAATATTGCTAAAATGCTGGAAACGTAACAATTTATTATATGTTGTGAAAAAATGCTTGTTGAAAAAATTTTAATTTATAAAATTATGTGTTTTTATTGTATATTTAATGTTGTTTGATGCATTTGCCTAATGGTCTGAAAGTTAAACCTATATAAAATTTATTATAATCACAAGGAATCTTATAAATAATATTTTTTTTGTGTTTTTGTTTAACAAAACCATACATTGTTTTGGTAACATAAGTTAGTAGTTTAAACTCACCCACACATCGTTTAGCAAAATTTCTACTTACTACTTTTAATCCTTAAGTAAACAATACTAACCACAAAAAAAAAATCCATTATAATCAAAAAAAATTATATGATCTTTTGTAAATGTAATAAATTTTATATAAGTAAAACTTTCGGACCATTAGCCAAACACATAAAAGCTAAAAACACAAAATTTTACACATGAAAAATCTGCCAACAGGACTGAGCAGGCTTAGCAGTGTGCAGGACCAGGACCGACGCTGTCCCAATGTATACAAACTTCTTTGATGTGTATCCAAGAAGAATTTTTCTGTGCCAATATTTCACCCATTTAATTTTTTTTTTAATAAGTATCCCCGAATTTATATTTTAAAAAAAATGTAATGTAAAATAAAAAATATTCGAATTTTTGAAATTTTTAAAAAGTTATTTTGTTTATCTCGAAAACATAAAAGAATTAACTAACTTTGTTCTTGCAGTATTTCTCCATTATTGCTTTAGCAATAGCAAATAAATTAAAATTTCGTTACTGCAAATATTAGCAAATAATTTAATTCAATGTCAGTCAAACAATCTATAATAATATATTTGCACCTTTAACGTTCAAAGATAAAATTTTTGTGTACTTTTAAATGAAAAAAAAACTTTTGCAACATAATTTTTACCATTTTTACTCTAATTTAAGAGTCTTAAAGCTAATTGTAAATTTTCCCCCCTACGTGGTTTTGTTTTAATTTTAATAAATGTGATAGAAAAATAATAAAATAAAACCGATTTAAAAAAGTAACTTTAACCCAATGTACCTATAATTAGTACAAGGGACACAAATAAGCCATATATATTTAAATTATAAATGTTTGGTTTGCTGTTTTGTTAATAACTTAACATACTCGTAAATCTGTTAAGCTCAAATAAACACAGATTTTCACAAAAGCTGTCCGCAATAACAGAATGCCCAATTCAAATTGAATTTCATTATTCTAAATTTACATGAATGGGCATTGAGCTTTTCTATCGGCTGGTTGTCGACTGTTTGTTTAAAGTTTTTATTTTTATTGCTACAGTTGTTACGAAGTGGTGTTATTAAGGCAATTTAGCCAATTTTGTATTTAGTTTCTGCTTACAAAACTCAAAATTTATTTTTAAATTTAATATCCTTTTTATCTAACTCCTCTGTCACTTAGTAAACAATCTAGTTCTTTAATTAAACTATATGACTAGCGTCTAGACATACCCCGGATATTTTGGCTTAAGAGCTTCTTGACAGTGTTGACGCATGTCTAATAATCAAACGATTTTGTTACAACCTAAAAAAATTAAATTTTAATGTGTAAAGTCATTACTTTGGGGTCTTTTCTAATACGTCCCCGCATTTTCACATCTGAAATATAATTGAGGAAAATAAAAAGCCGCTTTAACTAACCAGAAATAACCATGACCGACCAGAACTTAGGGCTTTTAAAATTGTCCAAATTATTTGTAGAAGTTATAAACACAATTTTAACAACGTATTAGAAAAAACCCGGGGAATATATAATTGCACTTTAAAAAATATAAAAAAAAAAACTTCTAAGGGGGGCCCTAAGTTCTAGTCGGTCATGGAAAGTTTGGTTAGAAAAGGGGTTTTTTTTTTTTTCCCAATTTATTTTAGACGTAAAAAGGGAAAACGAAAAAAGATCCATGATTTGCCTTTTTTACATTAAATACATTATTTAGAAAAAGCCTACTTTTAAAATTATGCGCCAAGTCCCTGCATAAAAAAGCATGTTTCATGTGTCAACACTGTCAAGAAGCTCGTGAGCCAAAATGTCGGGGGTATCTCTAGACGCGAGTTACTATTTGGGGTTTTCGGGCTTATTTGCCGTGGTCTGTATCCTTCCCGACGGCTGACGATTGACTGTGACGACTACTGTAGACGCTTCTGATTTTATTGAGCTTTTAGGGGGCCGGACTTTCTGTTTTGTTCCAGCCAAATGAAAACAACTTGGAAATTTTTAGTGTTTAGGTATTTTTTAGAGCTTGTATCCAGGTTTTGCTAAGATTTGTTTTTTTGTTTTTGAATCTTCATTGCCTCTCTGCAAATTCTTAAATAATAACTGACTGTTCTATTTAGGACGTGTGTGTCATAAAAAGTAACCTATAATTGCCCTGTGTAAGTGCGTGTTTAGCCGCAGCAAATTTTTCACTACAGCTGCATGGAATTTTGTATACTTCTGCTCTCGAGGTGGCGTTTCTTTTATCTTTAGCAGATCATAAGCTTTGTTGTATTGTGGTTGTTAGTTCAAAACAATTTTTATTTTGTGTTTCTTATATATAAAAGGTCCTTCTATTTGATCTGTTACATTTTTAATATAGGACAGGACCTTTTTCTGAAGCGTGCTCTTCTCTGTATTTCCTGCTTTTTGGTTTTTATACATATCTTATTTTATTCCTTGTAAAGCCGTTATTTATCAAAGACTTCTTCAAATGTTGCAACTAGGTTTTTAAATGTTTGTGCCCACATATTCTTTTACAACATTTGGAGAAGGCGTTGATAAATAACGGCTAAATAAGAAATACAATAAGATATGTATAAAAGCCAAAAAGCAGGAAATTCAGAGAAGAGCATACTCCAGAAAAAATAGCTGTCCTTTCTATAATTAAGTTAAAGTCGGCCGTGAAAGCTTACACACTTCGAAGCCAATTATTTTGGTATTTGGTATTTCCAATGAAAGGGGCATATCTTAATGTAAAGTATAGTATATTGTCAAACTAAAAAAAGGCAATTAAAAAAATAATAAAAGTAAAAATAATCTTTATCCTAGGTAGCTATTTCGAGGACAGTAAAATTTACCACGAAAAAAATGATAATTTGCATTTTGCTTCGTAGCAAGAGTAAAGAGGTTACTAGTCTAAATTGTAAGCTAAAGTCAAACTAATAAAATATTTTGTGGGCCATCAGCAGAGAAAATGTGTAAAAAAGAAAAACAACATTTTAATATAAACAACCATATTAAAAAAAAAATTATCACATGTACGAGTAGGATTAAAATTTTTAGGTTGCTACTTTTAACTATTAGAAAAATGTAAATTTAACTAATAAATGGCAATTAACCTTATTTTGGCATTTAACAAGGAAATTAAAAAAAAACCTATACAAGAATAAATTCTAGGCTATCTATCTATCTATCTATTGTAGCATGGTGAGTTCCCTCGCTGGGGCCCTGAGCACTGAGGCCTAAGCCCATTATGCTCTACACCAACCCTTAAGCATACACAGGTTTCGTCACTCTGTACTGTCCCTTACGTATGCATTCCTTTTACACTAATATGGTGCTGTCGTTTTGCTTACTAGAGCCCCAACTTCCTCACTAGTGATGCGAGTCCCGTTAGTGGTAGGAGTCTTATGTCCCCAGACATTTCCCCCTGATGTGCCCTAATGCTGGGCAATCTCTAAGTACATGTATGGCGTCCTCTCTTCCCTCTCCACACCATCTACATGTACTTGTCTCGCTTTTTCCTATCTTGTTGAGATAGTGTCTGTTTCTACAATGACCTGTCAGTATGCCTGTCAGGTTTCTCATTTGCACCCTATTGAAGTCCTTTATGTTCATCGGTAGGCCCCCATATTCCCCAAAAAAGCAGCTGGTTTTTGTTTTTTTCCAGTTCTCATCGAACCGTTTCTCTATCCATGTTGCTATCTCTGTGATATCCGTGTTGTAAGAGACTCCCACGGTATATTCAGGTCCGTTGTCCTCAGCCCCCAAATTAGCGAGTTTGTTAGCCATTTCAGTCCCCGGGATCCCTTTGTGTCCAGGGACCCATTGCAGGGTGACTCTGGCGGTTTTCGTTAGTTTATTAATTGCTTCCCGACATCTATTTGTAAGTTCTGATCTGTGCACTGTATTTGAGCGCCCCGAACGCTACCTTACCGTCAGTACATTATAGTTATTTTCCCCTGTATCTTCTTATTCAGACAGTATTCTATGGCTTTGGCTATTGCCATAACTTCCGCCTGAAATACGGTTGCATATTTTCCCATTGTTCCATAGAAGTTGTAGTTCGTCCTTTCTACATAGCATCAAATTCTAGGCTACTGCCTATAGGAAAAAAGGGGCAGGAAACACATTCATAAGAGCAATTTTATGATTAAATATTATGGTACTAGAGTGCTATTAAATTCAGGCTTGGTTTTTAGGAACGGGGTCAATTTGCCATTATTAGAACTGGGCAAATTGACTGCTTGTTTACTGAAGTGCCCAAGGGGGGGCACAAACAGCGCGGTTACAGACTTTTTTTTTAATAGGACAGTCCACGTGGTTGTCTTGAATGTGAGCAAAAAGTAGTTTATTAACTATGGCACTTAAAGATTTAGGTGATTTGGAGAACAAGGAAAAGCTTTTGCATACAGAAGGTTATGCAGTCTAGACACTCTAGGGATAGTTCGGGCTCTCTCCAAACGATCTGTAAGGGATGCATAAGAGTGGCACTATCTAACGTTGTACTGAGAGCTGCCATTTTTATTCTTAAAGTTCATTAAAAATAAAGTAATTTAAAAATTTTTTAAATGTCAATTAAAAGAAAAAAAAAAAAAAAAAAGAAAAATCCAAAAATTGATATTTTTGTTTTTTTTATTATTTGTCTTTACACGTAGAATATAAAACAAATCACTTAAAATTGCTAAACTTAAATGGATGCATTTTATTGTCGAAAAACTTAAAAAATACCCATTTTTAATTTTAAAATTAGAAATTAACACCGAAAAAATGTTTTTTTGAATTTTACAAAAGAAGAACAAAATGAATAATAAATCATGTCAATATCTCTATTTTTCAATTTTTTATAGGATTAAAAATCGGTGAGCCACACATCCAAACAATTATTTAATTACTTTTTTCTTAACTCTCAACAAAGCAACATGTAGTGCCACACCTATGCATTCTTTTGTTGCCCAACTTGAGAAGCCCCAAACTCTCAACTTTGTTGGTTTCTTTATTCCTAAAGTTTCCAGACTGTGAAACCTACTGCCCGGAGTGGTTTTCCATTTTTCTCCAAATATTTATGTTATTCATCTCCAGGGTATTTATTAGTTAGTATACGATTAACACACGTTCCTACTGACAATCTATAGGATTAGTAGTAATAGTAATAGTAGCATTTCAATCGGTGAAAGTTTACGTTTTCCTGCCTGCGCCCACATGTTATTAGTTCGTATGCCAAGCTTTAACTTGTTCCGCTAAAGTAGTTTGTGTAAATTAATCTTTGCAGTTTACGTCTTAAACGTGTTTTGTTAAAATAAATATACTTAAATTTTGTGCGGTTATAAATTCTTTGTTTTGGATTGTTTAACCCCTAAACGTGGTGACACGTCCATTGAAGATGAACCACCTGAAGGACAGCCAAAAACTGCAATTACACCATTAGTTATCGGCAATGTTTGGACCGATTTAAAGGAGATCCGACCAATTTTGTGCGGCGGTTTGTTACCATGGATGAGACATGGGTCCACCACTACACGCCAGAAACCAACCAGCAGTCGAAGCAGTGGGTGGAATCCGGTGGTTCAGCGCCGAAGAAAGTGAAGTCGATTGCCTCTGCGGAAACTTCATGACCAATGTGTTCAGGGATGCCAAAGGAAGCCTGTTAATTGATTACCTTGAAAAGGGTCCTGGATTAAAGAAGAAAAACATCATCTTTGACCAGGACAAGACATTTGCTCACAAAAGCGTCTTGGCAACGGGAAAAGCGCGGGATTTGGCACCCTCAGCCTTCCGTCTATTCCCACACCTTAAGAAATTTGTTTCTGGATTGCTTCGCGTCCAATAAAGAAGTTAAGAGAGCCGTAGATAAAATTTTTTAAAGCCTTCCCCGACTTTTACTTCCGGGCTCTATTAAAAAAAACGCTGGACCAAGTGTTGAAAAAAGGGGGCTTTTAAAAAAATAAAACCCTTTTTTTCCGAAAATTACAGTCCTTTCACCCCCGAAAACTTTTCACCTTGCTCTTGTATATAATCTGATAAAAAAAATGGGAAAAAATAAAAGGTTGTGAAAATCAAAAACTTATATCTTTGCCAAATTTTATTAAAAATGTGTAGACTATTTTGTAGAAACTGTGCCTAAAAGTGTTGCACAATTTTTTTGAACAAAGAACAATTTTTTAACATGTCAAAAGTTATGGTGGAATTTTCTAATAAATATATAATCCCACCATAACTTTTTTACATTAAAAAATATTTTTGAAAAAAGAAAAGAAAAGAAAAAAAGAAAAAAAAAAAAATAAAGTGTATGTAAATTTAAACAAAATTGTGGTATTTAAAGAAAAATTAATTTAAACATTAGTGCCAATTAATTCCCAAATTATTACATTTAATTTTTTTTGGGTTATTTTGTTATAAAATTTTAAAAATTATAATTTTTGCTGATATTATTTTCGGGAATATATTTCGGGTTTAGGCAACAAACCTGACCAATATTTTATTGATTGTTACTTGTTTGTTTTGTGTATATTTAGTTGGCTATACTATAATCGTTTATTAATCAAAAACCATGCATTAACAAGATCGATTAATAAATGTTTTTTTTTTTTTTTTAATATACTAATAAATAAACGATCTGCAAAAAAAAAAAATTAACACACGAGACACCAGAAGCCCCACATATTTAAAACGTAAATGTTTATTTTATTGTGAAGTTAATAAATTGACACCTCCATAAATCCGATAAGTTCTAACAATGAATTTTATTATTTTGGATTTGAATAAACGAGAATCAAGCTTCACTGTTGACTCGTGGGCGACGTTCTGTTTACAGCTCCTATTTTTATTTTTAACGAATATAATCGATAACGGAAACGTCATTTTAAATAAATAAAGCCAATTTTGTTTTACTCCTTTTTCACAAAACTTGGTACATATATTTAAAATTAAAAAGCAAAAAAAAATAAGTTAAGACGTAAATATTGCTAAATAAATATAATGATTATATGATAAAACAATACAAAGAACTTTTTTACATGTAAGATTTAAATTTTAGGTTGCCACTTTTACCCATAAAAAAAATATAAATACAGGTTAGCGCAAAATGAACATTTTGATTTAAATGCTGTAGGCCTTTTTTATTTGTAAATAAATTTATAACAATATTTTATAAAACAGCCGTAAATGAAAATAAAAAACCCAAAAACGAAAAAAATCCCTCTGCAATTTTGTCCTTTTTGGCTTTAAAAGTCGTGCCCTTTTAAACATGTTCCATGACTTTTCGCAAAATGTTGTGTTATGGCACTTATTTCATTGTAAATGTCATGCTTAAGTTAAGGAATTTTGTGGCTTATTAACTTAGACTCTTTCTTTTAAATAGCCCCAAAGAAAAAAGTCTGGAGCGGTAAAATCTGGAATCGCGATTGTCTCTAGCATTTTGCTGTAACCCAACAGCATAATTAAGCCCTTGCTGGTAGTCTGTCGGCCTTATTTCTTGCACCAACTAAATTTTATGGGAAAACGTGTGAAATATAGCCAAAATTCTTTAAAAAAAACCTCTTTTATAATCAAAGTTGTGCTGAATGTCTCCTCGTTGATGTTTCAGGACACTTTTTCACGCTTTTCCATACACGTTTAATATTTTCACCGGTGCACGCTGTACCTGGACTTCCAGCACCAAAAATGTTTTTTACTGAACCATGTTCCCAAAAATTAGCAACCAAGCGAATAATTGTCGGCGCTGAGGATTCAACCTACACATTAAAATGTCGGCGATATGCATGCTGCATCAGAATAACTGACATTCCATTTAAAAATAAAATTAAATAATTTTTCTGCTTTGATCTATAGTGTATTGCTTCATTTTATATTTCCCAAGCCTTTTTTACAAATTTTTAAAACCAAAGAGAAAATAAAATTATATAGAAGTAGTAACGCATTTAAATCACAACGTTAATTTTGTGCCACCCTGTATAACCATACTATAATTATTATGAATTTAGGAAACACCTTAAAAAAAATGTATTTCATTGGTTAAAAAAGCCAGTAACTACAGTTACAAAAACAAAAAATGTAATTTATTGGCAATAAACCATATTTTGGCATTCTGGACATTTAACAGGAAATAAAAAGTATTTAATTGATTAATAATGAGGAAATTGTATATTGACAGACACACAGACTTTTTATTTTTAAGAAACGGTGTCTAGATGCATTGCAAAATTTGTTAAGGTACGTTTTCTATGGGGCGGCTGATGCCCGCGGCTGCCGCGCATCGTCTGACGCAAACGGCTGACGCCAGTACACCCATTTCCTATAAAGTGTAGACGCGAGTGATCTGTTGTCAAAAAATATTTTTATTGGATTTACTATAAGAAGAAATTCAGGACAAAGAAATTTTACTAAAAAGCATGTGCAAAGAAAAAGTTCATCCATTATTTAAAACCAGAACTGACGAGGGCTTCTTTCAAACTTTAATAAATAATTTATTTAAATCGTAAAGCAGGTATTTTTAACGCATCCCCAATATTTTATTTTTCTCTGCGGGAAAAAAAAAACTCGACATCGTACAGGAGACCCCTTTTAAACCGGGGCTGACGCTTGACTGCCCGAGAGGGGTAGGGCCTTGGCGTCTATAGCGCTAGCGCTTCTCGAAAAAAAAACGGAAAATGAATTGTCACATGAGCAGTACTAGGCGTCAGGGCGCAGTGCGGGGCCGCGTGCGTCACCGCCCATGGAAACGCCCAGCCTTTTTTTTAAAGAAAAATTCAAAACATATTTTTGCACAGTAAAGCATAGTAAAAGCAAAAGAAAAACATAAATAAAAAAAATGATAATAACAAACAAGGGGATTAATGATCAAGGCCATTTAATGCGCGACCCTAGCAAACGCGTTACGGTGTTAAGATCATTAATCGCCAATTAATACCAAAGTTAGTTGCACTATCTTTTTGAAGTTTGTTTTATTAATTAATTTTAAAATCATAATTTTGCCTATTTTTTTCTAAATAAATTTTGGTTTTAGGCAACCAACCAGACAAATGTTTTAATGGTTGTTATTTGAATGGCAAGGTTATAAATAGACCCAATTATTAAAGATTATTAATGAATATTTTGTAGAGGTTATTAATACTGGTAAATAAACGATTGCCCAAAAAAAAAAAATTAACATCGGACGTTTCCACATAATTATTTAAATGTAAAATTCTTTATTGTTAAATTAATAAATTGACAACCTCACAAATCCGATAAGTTTAAACAATAAATTTAATTATTTTAAATTGAAACAAAAGGGAATCAAGCCTAATATTGACTCGTAGGCGAGGTTTGTTTACTGTTTATATTTTTAACTATTTAAAAATAAAAAATTTTTTAAACCGGTTCACGAGAAATGGGTGTATTGGGATTTAAAGTGAAAGCAAACAAACACAACTTAGTACGTAAATAATACTAAATAAATATGAGATAGTGGAAAATTGATATTAAATGGGAAAAAATTTTACACTACTAATAAAAACAATAATAAACTTCTTTATAAATTACTATAATTATTTTTTAACAATTTTTAGTCCAAAAATTTAAAACCAAAAAATTCTAATGTTTGGATTTATTTATATGCATAATTTTTCAAATTTTTCCCAGGCTTTTTTCTCTACTTGACCTTTAAATGACCTTGAACCTCACCTTATAGAGGTTAACTGACCTTAGGTTCTGATTTGCCGAACTTAAAAACTACGTATGAATTTTTTAGCTTTTTCGAATTGCCCCCTAAAATTTTTATCTCATAATTAAAATAACCTTTAAATGACCTTGGAAGACCTTAATAATAAATGTTAATAAACACCGGACTCGGATTTAGCAACCTAAAACCCGAATACATTTTTCCGGATTTTTCAAATTATAAATATTAAATGACCTTTAACCCGACGTAATGCAGGTTAACCCGCCCCGTCATCGTAATCAGCGACCACAAAAACCCTAGTAGCACCTACCTGTTTCGGCGTTTCCGCGTAGGTCAAATGTTGACCTGTACTATAATCTGTTTAATAAAAGCTGTTTAACCTTTTAGACTTGCCAGTGCATCCGTTAGGTAGTGAATACATTCGTTAAAATTTTAAGGAATAACTTCTGTAAAACACGTAAAGTCTAATTTCCCCTGGTCATTTTTTCCGATGGAACTGATATATACATGGTAATTTTTTTACAAAAAATACTGTCTTTGATATTTTTTCAATGGTGATACCCATTTTTTATTACAGAGTTGGAAAATGCACCTTTTTATATCGGATAAGGTAATTTCAAGTATCGACTAAATTAAAAAAAAAACACAGAAGAAAAACTTTTATACAATTTTAAAATATTTAATTTAAAGGCAATAAAAACTTAAAAAAAAATTACGTTTAATAGGGCATAGTTGACTGCTTGGCAATTACCTTGACAATAATTATGTAATTGTTGTCAGCTATGAGTGATTTAAAATTAAAAATCGTTTAATATTTATTTAAGTGAGTCCTTTAAATAATTCCTTTTAAACCCTTATATTGGACGAGAAAATAGACCAGATGATTCCCAGATACTCATTTAACAAAACCTTCGAGATAAAAAATCCAGATCGAAGTGAGTGGCAACAATACGATCTCCCCGGCATGGTTGGAGACATCATCTGGTATACGGATGATTCCAAAAATGAGGAATTTACAATTATCCATTCCACTAGCAACACACAGTACTGTATTTCAAACAGAAATATATGCACTCCGCAAAAGAAAATAACAGAAGGGCTTACAAAAACAAGCGGATCTGCATAATAACAGACAACCAGGCGTCACTAGGGGCACTAGTAAACCCCAAGGTGACGTCCAAGCTGACATGAAAATGCCAAAAAGAACTGGAGGTCCTAGGAGAACGCAACAGCGTAACTCTCCTGTGGGTGCCAGAACATTCGGGAATAGAAGGCAACGAAAAAGCTGATGAGCTAGAGAGGCATGGATCATCCACACCATACTTTGGACCAGAACCTGCCCTTGGAGTGACCAAAACCACAGCACGAAGGCAAACAAATGAATGGATCCGAAACAAACACAAAAAATAGTGAACCTCGGTAGAATAAGACATGAAAAGGGCTTCATAAGGGGCCCATCCAAAAGAACGAAAGAAGAACTACTCAGCCAAAGTAGGGTTACTAACAGGGCACGATAACCTAAGAGGACACCTACAAAAGATAGGCTCATACAATGGGGACCCAAGTTGCAGAATGTGTGACAAGGCGGAAGAAACAGCCTACCACATACTGTGTGAATGTGAAGCGTTAAATCACAAAAGACAAGCATTATTTGGGCAACCGAAAATGAGCCCACAGGAATATATCAACCAACCAGTCGCGGGGTTATACAGACTTGTATAAGGAACAAGACTAATGAGAGGTTTGGTATAAAAGACAATGGGAGATTAGGCACAAAGCCCAAAAGGCTGCACTACCTCCGGTAGTGAAAGACGGCTCCTAGGAAGAAGAAGAAAAAGAAGAAGGCCTTTTCATCACAATTTTTTTTGTGCGCATGGGTCAGTATTAGCCATTTTTTTCGTACTGTTTTTTGTAAACAAGCATTTTAAAGGGCCTGTAAACACATAATTAAAATAAAAAAATACTAAAGAAAGTATAGTTATTGAAGAAAAGAAATACGAAAATAAAGAAAAAAGTGCCATAATTAGTAAATAGGTTTTTTAATCGATTATTATAATGATATTTAGTACGAAAAGGAACGAAGAAGGGTGTTGTTAGGGGGTATTTTAAGAGTAATACACGCAATAAATCTTAAATACAATACAATTTAATCAATATAAAAATTGTATATATGGTAGGCCTAAATTTGAATAAAATCAGCCAGTTCTTTTTCCTTTTTAAGGATGTCCATGACATTTAAGCTACCTTTTAATTGCGTACAATTATGAGCCTTTACTGAATTATAAATCGGTAACGCACCATCAACCATTTTTTCCAGTAAATGATTTAATTGAGGAGATAATACTGCATTCCCAGCCATTGTCGATCAAAACAGGACGAAACTTTTGAATTGCCGCTATTTCAACATGGCGACTGCGCTTGCGCTTGTTACATGATGAAAAGGCCTATTAAAGCAGCGTATTTAAACTGTTTTCAGAGGAAAAAAAATGTGTTATTTTGGAACAAATAGTTATATTAACGGAACGAGAAAGAATTAAAATTTTACCCCTATTGGATGGAGATAAAGTAGTTTCATTGTTTAATGGAATTCATTGTAATAGTTTCGTAAACAACATAATTTTTTCAAACAAGGCTATATTTTTTACACCTATGCTAATAGGTCCTGATTTAACACCCCTGTATTACATTCTGTCAGGATACTTGGGAAGTAAAACGTATGTCAAAAAATTAAAAAAAAAGAATTCGTTACGAAATACAATTTATACTAAAAATGTTTAAAAATAATTTATTTATTATCTTGACCACTGGTAATTACCTAAAAATGCTCAATGCTAGCATTTTATTTAGTTGCTATTAAAAGTTTTCATTGCCATTAAAATAAATATTTTAAAATATTTATTCTTTAGCCAAAATTATCATACAGAGGTAAAAATTGTTGTTTCAAACCAGTAATGAAAAATGTAGGTTGCTATTAAAAAACATATTGATGACGTCATACCTCCTACAAAGATTTCCCCGTATATAACAAGTCTATCCAAAAAAATACGCAAGAAAAAATTAAACTTTAAGGGTTTAAGCGTTTTTCCCAAAAGTCATATTACCAATGCACTGTATACATACATATTAAGCATTTCTTCTGCAAGTAAATATTATAAATCAGCAGAAAAAAATATAAATACCTTAAAAAAATTTAATGTTCCGTTTATAAATATAAAATAAAAAGCAATTCTTACGTTCATAAAATACAAAAACGCTAAAATCGATAAATGTCTGTTGCTGACAAGGAAACTAGCTTTGCGCTATATGGGGCCCATTAAGAAACATCGTACTCCAGGAGACATTATTTGTTTTTTGCGAATTTCTTACAGACAACAAAAAATAAATAAACTTGACAATAAAAAATAAAATAACTTGACAGAATATCACTTTGTTTAAAGGTATGTTGTACTGTTTATGGTGATAAACCATATGGTTGTGTGTCAGATAGAACATCAGTAATTGTGTTTAATTTTATGGGTATGCATTTAAATAAATTAATAATGTATAATATAAACAATAAAAAATTTATTTTAATTTTATAATTAAATAAAAGATATTGCCGTATCTTCTTATCTCTCTTGTTTTACACATTTAAAAAAATTTAAAAAATTCCATTTTTTTATTTCAAAAAAAATTTTTTAATCCGCAAAAGCAATGTCGAAACCACCTCTTTAAAGCAATGCATTCTTGCAAAAAAAAAATTAATTCCGACGTTACGGTTTTGAGATACCATTACCAATTTCTTATATTGCGGCCATTTTATTTTTCAGCACATTTAAAAACAAGTTTTTTGTTATTTTTCTAAGATAATAAACACATTTTTATTATTTTTTTTAACTACCAGCCTTAGATTGATATTAAATTAAAAAATTATAGTTTTTTCAAAAATTATTATGTTTAATTTAGTTTTCCTACTGTGTTCGTGCTGTCAATAATAAAAGTCACTTAAATGCATTTTAGTTGATACACACTCAGTACATCTGCCTATTTACGTAGGTACATAGGTTCATAACGATGAAAAATACACTCTCTGTGATTTTCCCAACAGATTTCCTCATCAGAAAATAAATCGCAATTTTTTGTAAAGCTAATGGCCTGCTTAGGCAAAAAATATATTTTTAAGTTTTTTATATGAAAATAAAATGTTTTTATAGAGTCTTTACCATTCTAAAGGAATAGAACCGTTCTTCTTAAGTGTGCAGAAAAAAAAGTGAACAAACTAAAAAAAAAACCTTATAATAGTATTTTAAACCGAAAATTAAAATTAAAATCGGAATGCAAGTATACAGTACTTTTCAAAAATTGTCCCAATATTATTTTTACAAAATCTTAAACTATTTTGAAATAAATAAAATATAGCACTTCCTAAAAAATGCAAATTTTGGGGTTTTTATAAATAGCCCAAAGACGGAACAAGATAAAACCGTTATCAAAACGGCATTGAATTTAAAGTTTTTAAGATCTCAATATATTCCCTACCCATTTAGGGCTTACGGTGTAAAGTGTTTATCCTACAGGATTTACAAACAGCTTTTTCAGAAATAATTTTTTCTAGTAGTAAAATTTAAAAGTGCAATTTTTAATTAAAATAAATGAAGGAAAAAAACATTTTTTGTTATTTTAGTAAGAATAGTTAGGGTCTAAAAGTTTTATTCTATAATTATGGTGAATTTGATTTTATAACTACATTAAATTAAATTATGGCAATTAAAGATTATAATTTAAAAAAAAAACCTTTAAAAATAATATTTTGTTTGGGGATTTGTAAAAACACAATGAGGTTTTTTACCAAAGCTATAAAAACTTGGACATTCTACTACTTATAATACTAGATAAAAAATAATACTTAATATAGTAAAATTTATAAAATATACAAATTTTTTGCTTGTTTTTATTTTTTTTCCTTTTATTAATTAAATAATTTTTTTATTTTTTAAAACAAAGTTCAATATAAATCCAGTTAGGTTTTATTTGGTTGATTCTGAAACTAACTCTAAAATTGCAATATTGTAATTCGAAATAGAAACAAAGCTGCAGCTCGAAATGGCGACGCGATCTCTTAAACTGTTTTTGCTCACTAAACTTTTTAAGATTATGTTTGCTTCAGTGACTTTAAACTTTTCTGCAGAATTTTAATTTATTTATCTTTTTATTGTACCTTAAGCAAGTAATTAGCATTTTTATATTTTTTTATGTTAACAAAGACGTCAATTACGTTCCTTTAAATAAATCATGTCAAAAATTAAATTAGTTTATACTCTCATAAAGTATCATTTGTGTCAGGTTCAGTTTTACTTTACCAGTTTTAAAAAAATATCAAGTAAAATATTTTGAATTCTAACCAAAAAAAAAAAAAAAATATAAATAATATCCGCAACTAAGCTTATAAACTAAAAGTAAAATTAAATTCTCTTTTATAGCTTATCTATAGCATGTTAAGTCTTTAAGACATAATTAAAATTAATATATTATTTTAAAATAAAATATATATTTATAGTAAATTAAAGTTCATAAAAGTAAAAAAATACATTAATTTTTTCTTGTTTAAGTTAAAAACGGCAAAAAAATTACAAAATAAAGTTATACCTGAGATGTATAACTTTTGAGTAGGCGTTTTTATAAAGGTATTTAACAAATAACTTGGCAGAGTAAATAATATAATTAAGGAGAAATACCAGCATAAAAATACAATACGCCTTTAATACATTTTTAAAAGTTCTTAAATTTAGGGACATCATTTTTAAACCTATTACAAATGCTATGTAATAATTGACTTTAAAAGGGGAGTAGTCAAGTTAACCTGATATTTAATACTTATTCAATTTTGGAAAATCCTTGATTTAATTAAATTTATTTCATATGATGTAATTTTCCTCGATACCTTGTGACGATTTTAAATTAAAATTTCAAAAAAAGAAATAGAAACCATCTTAAAGTTGTTTAAAGCAGAATCGGATCAAAATTCTACCAATAATTTGTTATTCTTCCACCACCTATATAGGTTTTAAAGTTTATGATAAGGTTTCGTGATTTTTGCTCTTGAAACTTTTATGATTATAATATTTCAAAGGCAATTAAAAAATATTTCTTAAATAATTAGGTAATTTTATTTTCGGTTAGTCCAGTTAGTTTTTCACCCAAAAATTGAATTTAATTAAAGTTTCTTGTTGGTTTTAAGTGTATCACTACAAATAAATATTTTATTGGATCTTAAGCATCAACATTTTAGAGTAAAAAAGGATTCAAAGTTCATATGAAAAAAGGCACCTGTAGCTATAATATCGTGTCACAATTTTCGTTTTTTGTTTCTCTAGAACATTTAAAACTCGAGTGAAAGTTAGTTTTTGCTCGATATTTTGGCTCTCCTATCAATTTGTTCATATTTTTTTTTATAAAGAGTAATTTCACCGAATCCTTTTAGATAATGGGGCTTTCGAAGGAGTTAAATACATTCCGAAAGATTCGATAAATATTTCATGTATATTTTTATAAACAACATAACGTGTTTTAGGGCGGTTTTTTTAGATATCTGGAATTTTCGAAAATGCTCGGGTCTATCTGGAATTAATGGAGAATCAAGGACCATATCAGCTTTTAATGCACTTTATTTAAAGCTGTCTCCTTCTCGATGGCACCCTTCTTTGTTTTTAAGTTTTTAAGTTTTTTGGATAATCGAGAAAATTCTCACCCCAATGAAAATTCGACTTTTTTTTTAATAGTTACTTGCTCTTTGTGCTCAATTTTTTTGAAATTAACAATTGTATTAAACTAAAGATCACATTCTGACAGAAGACAATCTAATATTTTTAATGATGTGCTTTAAAAGCCGATATGGTCCTTGATTATTAATTAATTTTCGATAGACCCGAGCCTCTTTGAAAACTCTGGAAATCCAAAATAAAACACACCTAAGAGTCGTTGTTTATAAAAATAAACAAAAAATTTTATTTAATTTTTTAAAGTGTATTTAACATCTTCCAAAGCCCCATTATCTATAAGGATTCGGTGAAATTACGCTTTATAAAAAAAATATGAACAGATTAATAGGAGGGTCAAAATATCGAACAAAAACTAATTTTGCTTCGAGTGTTTAATATTTCAGAGAAACCAAAAAAAAAAAAAAAGAAAACAGTGACAAGATATTCTAGCTTAAGGTTTCTTCTTTCATATGAATTTTGAATCATAAAATAATATGAATTTTTACGTGAGTAATTTAAAAATTGGCTTAGCGCCTATCGGGATGCGGGACAGGTGCAAAAAATACACGACGCGTTTATGGCCGGTTATCTCAAAAACTATTACATTTTTGACAAAAGTGATGGAAATCATTTTGCAACTACTCTTCTTTTAGTCAAAACAAGAAATGCGTGTCATATTCGATATATATCGGCCAAAATAGTTTAAAAAACGGATTTCCGAGTTCTTAAGGGCCATTTTCAGGCCCTTGCGGACATTTTTCCATCTATGATATTTTCAGAGGACAAAGTACACATCAATTCTTGCAAATTAAAAAAAAAAATTGTGACACCCCACCTGATCTTCAGGTTTGGGTTTTTTTGAGATTTAATTTACTAAACTATAATTTAATTTGCAAAATCCGAATCCGGAATCCGTTTTACCCCATTAAGTCAGAATTAATGTCATTTTAAGGTTAATATCGGGAAATACCGTTTAGGCCAAAAAAAAAAAAATGCAATAGCTATATGAATTTTGGGTCGCTTAATTCAAATTTTTTTGACTACATTACGTTAGGGTCAAGGTCATTTTAAGGTCAAATTGAAAAAAACTGTTTTGGCCGAGAAAACTGCCCTATCTATAAGAGATGATCTTGGTGTGATTGGTTTAACCGACACTAAATTGGGATTTGGCGACCCAAAATACATATTGGTATGGTAGTTTTTCATATTCATATCCAAAATCGACATCTTACCACACAATGTATTAATCAAAATTTGTATAAGAACTGTTTTTATTTCAGAAAGTAAGAGGCTTAGTAAGGGTTTCGTTGTTACCTGGCGTAAATGATTCTCTCCCCGCTTCAAAAGGTTTCTGATTTCAAACAGTATAAAAAACAGACAGAATAAAAAAAACTATATTAAAATTGGAGCTGTCCATGAGGACTTCTAAAAATTGCCTTTTTTACGTATTATTTGACCCGACTAATAGATTTTTTGGTAATTTTTTTGGGACATTAAAATTTTATGAGGACCTTTATATTCGGCCAAAAAAACTATCAGAATAAAGTAGTACGCCAAATGTAACCGACACCAAATTGGGATTTAGCGACCCAAAATACATATTGGTATGGCAGTTTTTCATATTCATATCCAAAATCGACATCTTGCCAAACAATGTATTAATCAAAATTTGTATAAGAACTGTTTTTATTTCAGAAAGTAAGAGGCTTGGTAAGGGTTTCGTTGTTACCTGGTGTAAATGATTTCTGTCCCCGCTTCAAAAGGTTTTTGATTTCAAACAGTATAAAAAACAGACATAATAAAAAAACTATATTAAAATTGGAGCTGTCCTTGAGGACTTCTAAAAATTGCCTTTTTTACGTATTATTTGACCTGACTAATAGATTTTTTGGTAATTTTTTTGGGACATTAAAATTTTATGAGGACCTTTATATTCGGCCAAAAAAAATATCAGATTGAAATAGTACACCAAATTTCGTTAAATTTGATTTATTAGTTTTTGCACAATAATTTTGCATTTTGCAGGTTGAAAAATTGATAAATTTGCAAATTGGCAAGGGTTCAGATATTAAAACTTGAAATTCAATATTTGTTTTACATATACGACAAATCTTGGGCTTTTAATGTTCTTTTAAGAAAATCGTATTATGTGGACGCCCTTAGCTATTGATTAAAGTTATTAAATTTATTTTGTGCTTAAAAGCAAATTAAATATATTCGCGAATTTTTGATAAAGAAATCTAAAAACACGTTAAATGCACACGTAAAGAAGTTTATTTTTATATAGGGAAGTTGTCAATCGGTCGACTGGTTGCCAAGATAAAAGCGGTTAAAGTTGACAGGCATTCACATCACAAATGTATGTGGTTTATATAAAATTATTGTATTATTTTTATTTATATTTTACTATTTAAATATTTTTAAAGCATTTTTTTAACTTGTGTATCAAAATTAAGGCTTTTTTTAACCAATTTTATCTTGTAGGATTAATGGATATAAAACTTTTTTTCCTTATAATTTTTCCCCAAATAAACAACTAAAATTTACAAAAAACGAGTTTTTATCGTTTTTTTCCACATTTTGTCTATTAAAGCAATGTACCAAACCTTTTTGAGAGGGAGCATATTTTGATTCTTGATATAAATCTTTTTAAAGGGTTTCCAGAAAAAACATGCATGCACCTTGTAAATCCAACAACTGCATTTTTTCGTAGATAGACTAGGTGTAATATTTGGAAATAAAACTAAAAACCATTAATTTTTTTAACAATTTAGTTTTGCGCTTTTTATCGGTTTCAATATGAATAATTAATTAAAATTATAATGTTTAATAAAAGTTTATTCCCAGATAAAGAAATACATTTTATGTAATATATTAATGTCTTCAGGTTTACTAATTATGCTAACTTTTAATTTAAAAAAAATAAATAAATTTTATTTTAAACCAAATATAAATATTTTTACTTCTTTTATGCGCTTTTCGGAAAGATTAAATTAAAATGTTTTTGTTATTGCGTACACAACTACTTAATTAAGTTTGACTTTATTACTTTTTCCGCATTAAAGTTTAATTAGTCTTATGATGCCAAAGCGTAGTTATAATTTTAAACCATGCAGCCTACACCAGTGATTATTGCTTTGCAAAAAAGTAATAAACTGAATTTATTTTTGTAATTTTCTAATTAAAAAAGTTGAAGATTTTTCATGGTAAACAATGTTATACATCTTTATTTTCTTCTTTTAATCGCCATATAAACCGGTTTATTGGCCAAATTTTACACTCTGCTGACCTAAATAAGAGTGTAACTTATAGTCAGCTTTGTGATTGTTAAAAATAAACAAAGATTAGTTTAATTAAAGCAATGACATTGTTTTAGGGCAAAACTTTGGCTTATTATTTTTTAGTGTTTTGTTTTATGTATTATAACGTTCCTTTTTGTCCGTTACATTATAATGTACGAAAATCAGTCATTACTTCACCATCATTTCTTTTAAATTTTAAGTACGCCAATGGTCACCCGGGGTTTTATAATATCTAATTGTTTAAATAATTTTTATTATGTTAAAACCTTACAATTCCAGTTTAGACAAACAGATGGCGTGCCTAATAAAGTGTGGTTGCATACCGTTGTAAGTTATTGTTTAATTAAAACTGGTTGAAACTATTTTTTTTTGTTAATTACATTTAAAATCGTATTTTTTAGAATTTGTAACAAACAATGTGTTTAAATGTTGGCAATAATTTATGTAAACAAGAAAAAATTGTTTTCGTAAAAGTAATAATTTAGGCGGTGTTTTTACTTTCTAAGATCAACTTTTGAAAAACTGTATCAAATGGTTTTTGGTAAATATTTACTCATTTAGTAATAGTACTTTAAATATACACATACATAACAAATTTTATTTTAAAATGTGTTTAATGTAGTTACTTTTTTCTTTAAAGTGTATTTTAATTTGTTCGAGCAATAATTTAACTTGCGTAATATTTTTGTAATATCCGTTTTTTTCTTCCGGTAACCCAGGTTATATGAACTACAAAATCCTTGTGATGTGCTCATTTTAAAAGCCCAGGATAAACCAATTTGCTAACTAAAAGTAAAAAATGAATCTGTGATCTTTTAGTTCAAGATAAGTCATTTGTTGGAGGTAATAATCAAAAATGTTTTTAGATTTACTAAATTTTTAAATTTATAAAACATTTTTATTATTTTAAAAAGTTATATTTTTAAAAAAATAAATAAATTACCTAAAAGCCATTTTAGGCATATTTTATAACAGGTGTTTCTTTTGTTACAACACACCTGTTTTTTTTTCTTTTTATTTTTTAAATACTTATATGGAGTATAAGTATAATAATTAAATAATATATAAGCTTATCTGGACCGATTTTTTAAATATCCTAATTTAATTTGAGCATATTTTGATTTTGGACTTTAGCGGCCTACTGGTTGCCTGTACTGCATGAGCTGAGGCTGTCCGCTGTTATACTTCCTCTCAGCTAGCGCTCTTTTATCATTAAATAATAATATATTATAGTTTATATCTCTTACTAAAACGATTTGCATGTGTAGCATTTACAAAGAAAATTTTAATAACCCTCCTGTACTCTTTAGCTCAAATGGAGTTAGTCGTGGCATAAACCTTAACAACTAACAACTTTATTGAAGTGAACAGGAACTCTTACCTTTTTAACTTCTATCATTTTCAGTATTAAAACGAGTAAAAACTTTTTCTAGCTGATCTACTTAAGTGAACTTGTATTTTTAATATTGTAAACAGAGGGTGGTTCTAAGGCCGGCAGTGGGCTACCCCGTAAGGGAGTGATAGGCTCGTACAAAATAAAAGGGTTGTTAATGTGCTTTATACTAGATGCTGCAAAAAGTAAAGTGCCGCTAAAATTTACCGCCTCCATGTTTACCAAGTATAATAGTACCCCATATTGTAAAGATCTTAATTTCAGTTATAGTCATAGGGCCCCCCAGTATAATGTGCCACAAGTAGTGGACTGACTGTATACATGAAACCTGGATAAAGACCACTTGTATACTTTGTCAAAATAATAAAAAAATGTATTAATGGTAAAAATATATTTGTATTGCTCTGTTTATTTGTACAAGTAATTTTACTTTTTAATTTTCTGTCTGAACTTATGGCTTGATACGTATACATTTCGTCACCTTATGGGTTAGTGCGGCAAAATACATATTTTTTATCCTGAAAAATAGTTATTAAAAATTAAGTAACCCTTTAAAATTGTTACTGTAAGAGAGTGTATACCATAATAATAACATACACATTTTAACATTAAAAAATAAGTTACTTAAAACATATCTCAATTAGTACATTCAAAAAAATAATAAATTTTATTAAAATTAACTAAACACACCATTTTATTGACACTTATATTTGGGAATTTGGTTGTCTTTATTAAGTAGATGGTATACAACGTTTTGGTTAGTAGGTTTTTCCAACCCTTCTCAAGGGAAAAGGGTGGAGATACCTACTAACTCAAACGTTATGTATCAATTAGCAAATAAAAACACTGGAAATCCGAAGTGCTAGTGTTATTTAGACATAACATTTTTTAACACATTAAAAGATATTCCTCATTTTAATGGTTTTTATGTATTTATTTAGATAAATATGATTTGATATGGTATGATAAATAGCTCTTAATCGTATTTTCAACCTAGTCGATGAATAACTTATATACTGCCATAAATTTCTACATACTTTTTACCCGGTAAATATAAGAAGAAAAGTAAGTTACGTATATGCAAGCATGTGTGTGACGTTTTTAGTATTCACAATAAACAGAAATACGATCCAACAATCAATAAAAAAAGGAACGATTGAAAGGAAATAAATACTTAAATAACATTTTGTTATTATTTTTATACCCAAACAAATTTATATTTAAAAAAATCTAGTTATAAAAAAATCCTTTTAATATAATAAACTATTTTTTACGTTTCAATTTATTTAGTTTTTTATATCTTTCGAAGTCATATTTCGGAAAGTTCTTCTTAAAATAGCCAATTATTTGTTTATATCTGACAGCCTGGAGTAAAGTAAATATAAAATATTTATTTTCCAATAAACGTAAAAATATATATAAAAATAAATTTAGTGGCAGTAAAAAAAATATCTACAAACTTCATTATTTTTATCGACCATAAAAACGTGTGGGTATAATTTAAAATATAGTCGGGTAATTTTTTGTGGTATAAAACAAATCCACAAAAATGTTTGAAATTAATTCATAATTGCTATTTATAAGTTAGGTGATTTTAATATAATAAGTTGTATATACAATTAATCCCTGTGTTCAGATTGAAAATATTTTTTTAAACACCATTTTAATTGTTTGGCCATTAAAAACCCGCATGTTATTATATCAAGTTCTTTAATTTTATTTTAATGCCAGAATAACTGTACCCAGATTTATAGCAGTTTAAAATAAAATAAATAATCATCGTAAATTATGCCACAAAATTGCTTTTATATAATGTAATCGAAATGATAACTGTTCTCAAAATGGCAGATCTGTCGCCAGATAAATTATATTTCCTGTCCCCAAAATAATATCATTGCTCGATTTGATTGGTTCAGGTTAGTTCTGTTTAGTTCTAGTAATATAATTTTATTGTTTGGTCATTATTTGCATTTTTAGGTAATTTTACATGCATTTACAGATAATTGTTTTTAAATAGTTTGGCTTTACCACGTTGGTCACAGATTTCTTATTATAGAAACAAGGTTATTTATAATAAAACTAAAAAATGAAAAATTTAATAAATAATTTAAAAATCACATCTGTATTACAAATATGAAGTAAGAAATGAAAAAAATGTATATCCAAAATAGTGAATTAAAATGGCGAACCCACTTCTTGGCTTCATTTTTTTGTCATGTTTCTTCATTTTTTAAAAAATAAAAATAATCAAATTTAGTACGGATTTTAAGATTTTTTTGTTTCTGATCTTATGTTTGTTATAAGCAGTATCCAAAACCTCCCAGTAACTATTTGGGCACAAGTCCGACCACAGTTAGGTGCAAAAAAGCCGACATTTGGGTTTCCAAAGTCACCATCATTTTCTTTGTAGAAAGTTTAGTTTAAAGGCTGGTTTATGTAGACAACTTTAAATTTAATTTAACTTTAGTGTAAGATCATTGCACACCAATATATAAGCGCGTTTATACACACTTTAAGAAAACTTTAGCTTTAACTTTTATACAAGAAGTTGGCCAACTTTTATCTTCTTAAAGTTAAATTAAAAAATAATGAAAATGAGCATGCGCTAGTAGTGTAACCAAACTTAAAATTCCCCTGGACCGAACTGTCAACTTCAACCTTCAACCCGATTTACGTAACGGACAATACGGATATCTTTATTAATTACTTTATTTATTAAATTATAACAAACCAAGCACAAAAAACAGTCAAAATCTTGTCAAAACATAAAAAATGTCCTTCTTCCTCTTCATTCTTTTTCTTTTAGTTTTCCTTTTTCCTCTTCTTTTCTTTTTTTTTCCTTTCTCTTTTTTTCCACTATAGTAAAATTTGGAAATAATGATAATGGCACACTCGAACGTAAAGTTATCCGGAGGTAAAATACCCTTCCATTCGGTTCTCCGGCGGGGGTACATTTGGGCTGCCACCATCGAAAAGTCTGATATCCTTCGCAAATATATGTGGGCTTAACTCCAACGTAAACTCTGTTCACCATTACCTTCAATCCTCCAAACCCCACATACTATTTCTTACCGAAACCCAAATAAGTCCCAAAACAGTAACCAACCACCTCCTTTTTCCAGGTTATGAACTCATTTCATCTTTTGCTTGTGCTAGGATTTCTAACCTCGAATCGGGTAGGCCTGATGTTCTTTGGCTTAAAATTACTTTCAGATCTTCTACCAAATTCATCTACTGCGTCTGACAATTCCCACAACGAGTTCTTTGATTTCCTTTCAATAAAGATCGACAATATTATTTCCTGTTTCCATTGGCCAAACTAATCGTCCTCGGGGATTTTAATGTTCATAATAAGGATTGGCTAGGTTCTACAAAAACTGATTCACAAGGCAGAGCAGCAGAAAACTTCGCAATCAGCAACTCTCTCACCAATCTAATTATGGAACCTACCTAGTTTCCTAGAGTTCCCACCCATAATTCTAACACCCTAGATCTCTTTCTTACTTCCACCCCCGAACTCTATCAAGCATCAGTAACTGCTCTTCTTGGTCGCTCTGACCATGGTTTGGTCACCGTATCATACTCCACACATTTTGAGGCCACGAACCGTCTGGCACTACAATTCGGCCGACTGGGATGGTCTGAGAGATTTCTTTGCCAGCTACCCTTGGGATCCTATCTGCTTTTCTACTTTCGTAAACAAATTACCGCATTGAGACCTATATTCCCCACACTATAACATCAAATCACAGACCGTGGTTTTCTAAATCCTGTGACAAAGCCGGACTTTTAAAAATCCAAGCCCACAAAAAGTTTCTTTAAAACCCTAGTCCCGAAAATCGACCGGCTAGCATCGAAGCAAGAAATCAGTATAATCAGTCCATCTCAGAAGCAAAAGACCGTTTTAACAATCGGATAAAAGATAAAGTTTTCTCTTTCCTAAATGGCAGTAAAGCTTTCTGGTCCTTTGCCAAAAATATTAGTCAAAAGTTTTGCACAAATTCTTTTCCACCCCTAATCTCTGAAGATGGAATTGTCTCCACCTCCAAAGGAAAAGCCGAACTATTTGCTAAACAATTTGCTGCCAATTCTACGCTTGATCCTCCTATTAATTTTCCTTTTCCAACAGTTGTCCCTGTTTCTCATAAAATGTCCGGTATAATTTTTAAAGTCAAACGGATCAAGCGTATTCTTTCTTCTCTTAACACTAAAAAATCGTCTGGGCTCCCGAGCTTGCACCCATCCTAACTCTCCTCTTTAAAAACTCTTCTCTTCTTCTTCCTGGGAGCCGTCTTTCACTACCGGAGGCAGCGCAGCCTCTTGGACTTTTTGTGCCGAATCTCTTACGACATGGGTATTTTCCCGGAGAGTTGGAAAGCTGCACGTGTGCAACCTGTCCCCAAAAAAGGATGCAAAACTCTCCCTTCTAACTATAGGCCTATATCTCTTCTTTCAGTTGTTTGCAAAGTAATGGAAAAATTCATTAATTCCCAAATCTTAAAGTATCTGGAAAAACATAAGAACTTACATGATAGACAATATGGATTCCGTCACAGTAGATCCACAGCTGATCTTCTTTTCTTTGTCTCACACAACTGGAACAAGTCCCTTGAGTTTCTTGGTGAATCCCAGATCGTTGCTCTTGACATATCCAAAGCTTTCGATCAGGTCTGGCATAATGGGCTTCTTAACAAACTACCTTCTTACGGTCTTTCACCTAAGCTTTGCTCTTGGCTTTCTAGTTTTCTTTGTAATCGACGTATATCAGTTAGTGTTGATGGTCAGTCCTCCAGCTTCTACCAAATTAATGCTGGGGTGCCCCAGGGCTCAGTGCTGGCACCTACGCTGTTTCTTCTACACCTTAACGATCTTTTCCCTTCCACAATCAATCCCATTCATAGTTATGCTGACGATAGTACCCTCCACTATAGTATTCAATTTCTTAAGCCACCATGTAATTCTGATTTGGAAAACAAGCGCAGGTTAATGCAGATATCTCTTTCACAAGACCTCAGACTTATCTTGGATTGGCGCGCTAAAAATCTTGTTTAGTTTAATGCCTCGAAAACGCAAAAATGTTCGCTGTCGCGAAAAAAGTCGGCCAATGCACATCCCTTACATATGAGAGGCCAAGTTCTGCAGAACAAAAAGTCGTTTAATCTTGTCGGCGTTACTTTTGGGAATAACTTCAACTGGCACAAACACATTACATCCATAGTCTCGGCACTTCAAAAATCTTGGATTCCTCTTCCGAGCCAGAAAATATTTCTCTTCTTCCAATCTGTACACTCTGCATGTATCCCAAATCAGACCCTCTTTAGAAAATTGTTCTCATGTGTGGGGAATGGCGTCTCCTACAACACTTAGGATTCTGGACTCCATTCAAAGAAGAGCCGTTTGTCTTATTATTGATCCAACGCTCACAGAAAGGTTTCCTCTTCTTGTCCACCGTCGAGCTGTAGGGGATCTGTCGCTCTTCTATAGGTATTTTCACGGCTTCTGCTCAGAGGAATTGGCCAGTATAATTCATTTTTGGCAGCTACCAATAGAGCAGCACGTAGTGCAACTTTTATGCATCCTTTTACAGTTCAGTTAGAAAGGCCTCGAACTTCCCGCTTTCTACGTTCCTTCATTCCTAGAGTGTCAAGACTATGGAACCTGCTGCCCGCAGAAGTTTTTCCTTCTCCTCCCAATCTCCAAATATTTTACTCCCGTGTGAACAAACTCCCTCTCACCACACTAAGACACCCACGGTACGTTAGTACTTAGGCATCAGCATTTGTGGACTGTCCCAAGATAAAAAAAACTGTAACATGTCATGTTAAAGACATTTGACATTTAAAATAAAAATTTCTAGATTAATACCAACCCAACCAAATTTTCGTTTTTCTGGGCTTGCCTAAGGTAAATGAAAATATTTTCTATAAATTGTCTAGAAATTCTAATGGTTAAAATAAATTTTAATAAAAGTTAAATCAGATTTAAAGTTGTCTGCATAAACCAGCTTTAAAATATTATGTTAATAGGAGCTCTGTTCTATTTTATCGTAAAAAAGATGCTTTAAAATTATAGTGTCATAATTTAGGGATATATGTAAATTATATTCTTGGGAAATGCCCAATAAAGTTTTTTTATTGCCACATATTAACCTAACTTTTAAACTTTCTTTTAATAATATTAAAGATTATTTCTTTTAAAACATAGTACTAAATAAAATTTAACCATATAACCGCTTCACTATAAGAGGGGTGTAAGCAATTCCTAACATACTCGTATTTCTGCCTAATACACCTAAATGATGCACATTACCATTTTTAACCTATCTGTACTAAGGCAGATTGTTTTGAACTTTCTTGATCATTCCCAACCAGGATGAAACATGGTATAACCGTTTTAGCCGAACCCATAAATTTTCATTAACATGGAAATTTTTCTAACTTACAATTGCTGCATAAGATAATGCTCCCAAAAATATTGCTTCTTAAAATAATCTTAAAAAAAACATCAGTTAACTGGTATATTTTAAAAAGTCTTTAAACGTTTTTAAAATTACGTTTTTATTCTTATAATGTTTGTGTAAGTTAGAAAGCAGCACAGCTCATTTTATTTCCTATATGGTTCCCATTTTTTTATTTATATATAAGTCGGGTTTATAACGTTCTCCGACGTCTTCCGACACCTAGTCTCCATTGTTCCCGATCATTCCAAATGTCTTCTTCCAAGCCTCTATCTCTAATTTCCTCATCTATTCCCCTCATCAGCTTCTTCTTGGTCTTCCTCTCCGTCTTCTTCCTGCTGGAGTCCACGTCATTATCTGTTTTGGCAGTCGTTCGTATGTCATTCTCTGGACATGGCCGTACCATTTCAGTTGTTTCGTCTTTATGTTATCTACAATACTGTGCCGAACTCCCATAATCTCCCGTATTGGGTCATTGCGGATTCTCTCAAGTTTCGACCTGCCTGCCGAACGCCTCTAAAAATCCATCTTCGTCGCTTCCAAGGTTTTCTTTGCTCTTTCTTTAAGTGCCATATCTCGCTGCCGTAAGTAACGATGCTTTTGACAATGGTGTTGTATATAAGATGATTGTTATTTTTTGTGATTTTCTGATCCCAAAGGATACTATTTAACATCGACGTAGCTTTCCTTCCCTGTATATTCCTGTCTTTGATGGCATGTAATATTTACGCCTAGATATTTGTACTTTTGGCAGTTTTTTATTATTTGGCCATTTTCCAAAATCAGGTCTTGCTGGCTTCCTCCCACACTCAGGTATTCTGTTTTTGCAATGTTCACTTCGAGTCTTCACTTCTCGTACTCTCTATTGAGTTTTCGAGTGATATACTCAATATCGTCATAACCTTGTGCTATAACGATCTGGTCGTCAGCGAAGCTCAGTGTATATATTGTGCAGTGGTTAAGCGGAATACCTATATTTGAACATTTCCGTTTCCATTTCATTAACACCTTTTCGAGATATATTTTGAAAAGCGTTGGTGAAAGACAACACCCCTGTTTAAGTACCTTATCTGGAGTAAATCTAGTCGAGATGTTATTTTCGACCATTTTTTTAATAGGGTTAAAAAGATAAAGAATTTTTTAAATTTTTAAATACCCTCTAATATAAAGACTCGTACATTACTATCTAATTCTAAAAATATAATATTTAAGTTGTTAAAATCTTTTTTTTATTAAAAATAAATTAAAACCCCATTAAACTCCTTTTAATTAAAATAATAATCTTTAAATGATATCTAAAAGAACATTAATTCTTTTAGGCATGATCAATGTCTCCTGAGGCCCCAGAGGATCATTTTGTCACGTTTCCCTTTTGGAAGGTCTTTTTCCCTATATTTAAAAAACGGCGGGTCCCTTAATTAAAGAACACTTTGGGGAATAAATTTATTTCGCAACAAGTGTACAATTTTCGTTAAAAAATTGTTTTTCGAGTTCCTGCATACTTTTATTTTAATAAATCAAATATCAAAATAAGTGTTATAATGATATCTTGCGTTGGGCAAAAGTATAAACAGATAACTAGCTGTTAAATGTATTTTTAACCTGGTCAATAAATTAGTAGTAGTAGTAGTAGTAATGGTAGTAGTAGTAGTAGGAAATTAGAAAAAAAAGATATAATACTCTAAAATACAAAATTTAGGAAGTCAAACATATTAACGAAACTTTACGAAACTGGTAAAAGTATCTAAAAGGTAAAGAAAAAACATTTTATATTTCTATAAATTAGAATCACATATATAAATTTCGTAGCAATAAATACAGGGTTTTTCAAAACAGGCTTTAAATAAATGTTTTGGTTAGTTTTGGTTAATTTAAGTTGGTTTTAGAATAATTTTTGTATTGAAATATCAATATAATTTAATAACCATTGCTAGATTGGCATATTTTTTGCATGAGACAAAAATGGTGTGACTAAATCTGATTAGTATTTTTATTCATACATATTTTTTATTGTGTGTGTAACCAATTGTTATCTAATCAACTATAAATTATTTATTAAATCTGTAAGACTAAGTTCACTGGAGCAGTAACTAGAAAAAATTTAAATTAATTTTATCCAGCATTTGTAAAAATAAAAAATAGGTTTAAAGCCAGTTTCAGTTTATAATGTATTAATAGATTTTGTTTTTCTTTAATAAATAATTTACTTTTTTTACACTTACTAATCTTAATATAAAAACATCCCTTTTCTTTAACGTTTAGCCATGTAATCCTAATTATTTAAAATTTAAAAAATTAAGGGGGTATCTAGCCTAGAAAATTAAAAAATAATCTTTTTTTCATATTTAAATAGATTAGATATTCAAAAGTATTTTCTTTAAAAGTGCTTTTGAAATTCGAATTATTTTAAAAGTTATAGCTATTTCAGTGTTGTGGGTTTGTTGTTCGGCGCAATAAAGCTAGAATCGAACGTTGTAAGTTTCGATCTTCAAGTGCTTTAAAAGTGTGAAGAGCTGCTTGTCTTGCGGGAAGAAATTTGTTAATTATTTAATTCGAGGTAGAAGAAGGCCCGATATACAGGGTGATTCACGTTGAGTGTCCTATTAAAAGTTCTGGGGAACCAAAAAAAATAACGTTTTGAAATTTGGCACACGGCCATAACAGGTAATAAGCTACATTTTAAAAATATTTTGGCAAGTGCAGCGTTGCCAGACCTAACCGAAACCAACGGCAACATTGTAATTTTAAAGGAACACCCTGTTTTTTATTGCATATTCGGATTCTACACAAAATTCTAAGTAAGTTTTGTTAACATCTTCCCATACCTATATCTTACCGTTTTTAAGAAAATAATTAATCACTATTTTTTTTAAGGAAAATCACCATATTTAAAAGGTTTAATATTTACTTGCCTAACCAAGCTGGACACAAAATTTTTTTTTTTGGGTTAGACAATGCATGTATTTAAAAGATCTACATGCTATTATAGCAATATAACCTACAGGGTGTCCCAAAAAGTTTGCATTTTTACCGATATTAAATAATGATTAAATCTCAATTTTTTTAAATACAACATACTGTATTTTATCCTATTTTTAAATAGACCAATAATTTACCTACAAAATGTCTATACATGTTTCTATACCCATCTGCCACCGTTTTTTAAATACAAACGAATTTTAATTTTTTCCCGGTTTTAAATACTATCTACAGTAAACCACCGGCTTAATTTACAATTTACCTAGGTAGGCCATGGAAGTGTGTATTTTAAATTGCTCTGTCAACTATTTGACATATAAGGTAAAAATTATTTATTTTGTTTGATTAATAAGGAATAAATGCTTAAAAAAATTAAATTTGCTTATATTTAAAAAACGGTGGCAGATGGTATAGAAAGATGTATAAACATTTTTTAGGTAAATTATTGGTCTATTCAAAAATGTAGTAAAATACAGTATGTTGTATTTAAAAAAATTGAGTTTTAATCATTATTTAAAATTGGTAAAAATGCAAATTTTTTGGGACACCCTGTAGGTTATATTGCCATAATAGCATGTAGATCTTTTAAATACATGCCTTGTCTAACCAAAAAAAATTCTATTATCCAGCTCGGTTAGGCACGTAATTATTAAACCATTTAAACATGGTGATTTTGCTTAAAAAATAGTGATTAATTATTTTCTTAAAAACGATACGATATAGGTATAGGAAGATGTTGACAAAACTTACTTAGAATTTTGTGTAGAATCCGAATATGCAATAAAAAACAGGGTGTTCTATTTAAAATTACAATGTTGCCGTTGGTTTCGGTTAGATCTGGCAACGCTGCACTTCCCAAATATTTTTTAAATGTAGCTTATTACCTGTAATGGCCGTGTGCCAAATTTCAAAAAGTTTTTTTTTTGGTTCTCCAGAACTTTTAATAGGACACTTAATGTGAATCACCCTGTATATGGAGCCAAAATCGCCTATTGAAGAAAATTAAGCAATATGAGTTGCTCCATCTCTTAGATTTCCTGAAACTTAACCTAAAACTTTAAGCGCGTTTTTCTCGAAACTTTTGTCTAATCTTTTGCGAAACGTTTGTCACAAAATCTTAGGTTGTCATTGACCGATTTATTTAAAAGTTGGCTTTTTTATATAATCATTTATAAACATGCTCTTTTTCCCATCTTCTTTAAAAAATATACATAAAAAAAATGCTTTAAAACTCGTAATTACAATATAAATCTGACACCAAATGTATTTTTATCGCAGTAATAAAAAAAAATTGAATTACTAAACTATGGTATTTAAACATAAATAACAAAGCCATATAAATTATCCCCAGACTAAGAACCAACCACATAATATGTTTTAGTCATAAATATAAAACAGACCAAATAGATTTATCGTGGAATAACAACATATTATATTTGAATGTCTTTCTAATAATAATAGTTATAATAATCAATTTATTGACCGGTATATTCCATTTTGTTATTGCTTTTTTATTTGCCTTAGAAAGTTATTGACCAATAAAAAAATGTAATCATGTGTTATTTTTTTTTTTTTGTAACTAACAAGGTTTCTTTAAATAAAAATGTTTAGAATAGTTACATTTATAAAACTTTGTCCCGGAAAAAATACTGAAAAATAATAAAAAAGTTAAAACTAGAGAAGAAGTTATTGTATACGTGGTACAAAAAATGACACAAAAATCTGTAAAATGATGGAAAAAAATCCTTTATAAACCTAAAAACCACATATTTTAATTCTAACAGAAAACATAATAATAATTAAAAAACTTTGCTAGAGATTAATAAAATTAACATGTGTTTAATTTTCTTTTTCTCAGCATTGTACACTTTTAGGTAAAATCCTTAGTACTAACGACCCTGGATGTTTTAAATGAAGTAAGAGGCAGTTTTTAATGCAAACCTTAAAAACATAAACGTTTCGAGAAAAAAAGAATGGGGGGGGGTTCAGCTCGTTGCCTAGCATTTTTCCTCTTTTGCTTAATCTCGCACAACACTGCTCTTAGACTAAGATCTTGCATTCAGCGCAATGTTTAGAGCCGTTTTAAAACTTTATGTAAAATTTATATTGCAATTAAAGGTAAAACATTGGGTTTAAATTTTATTAGTCTGTTTCTAAATTTAAATCGAAAGATTATTACAATTATTATTTCAGTTTGTTTTATTTGGGATACTTGCCTTACTACTTTTTGGAAAATGGGACTAGTAAACTGTGAAAGGCTTTCGCGGCCATTGTCTAATGTTTCAATGGTTTTTGGGCTGTTAGGCCGGCGTCGATGGTCTAATTGACTTGACGTTTCGCCAACATGAGCGGTTGGCATCTTCAGAAGTTGCTTCCTGGTTGACAGTATGCGAACTACTGGGCTTTGCGCGGTCGTAGCTCGTATTTATACGTTCGGGAGGCAGTGGGCGGGCTTCGTTACTTTCGGTTCCAATCGGCTTGATCGGTTTTGTTCGTAAAGGGGGCAATTCCTAGCACTCTTAATTATGGGGATCCATGTTTTGTTGATCTTAACTGCTTCCTTTTTTATTAAAGTTGTTCTTGCTTTTCTTCTCTATGGCTTTCTGTAGAGTCTGGGGTGGTATGCCGATGTGGTCGCGAGTACTTGGGTCTCCTAAAATTTTATACGATGGTCCGTTTAAGGGTATGTTCTGCCACGGCAGTTTGTTTGTCTGCCCCAAACGACAGTTGGCTTTATGCTCTTTAATTCTGGTTTGATCGAGCGTTTTGTAGTTCCTAGGTACACGCTTCCACATGTGCACGGAATGCGATAAATTCCTGAAGACAAGTGGATCTCTTTGTCTTTGGCCGATCGAAGGCATTCTTTGATTTTCCTCGTTGGTTTGAATATTGTTTTTACATTTTCTTTCGTAGCAATCGACCAATTCTGTCCGTAACCCCCGGAATAAAGGGCAGAAATGCTTTTGCCACTGGCTGGAGTTGTTCGTTCTCTACGGGTCTGGTATTTGTTGGTTCCATTGATCTTTTGATTTCTCGCTCTGAATAACTGTTACCCAACCATGTTAAAATTAAATTTTTGACAGTAAAAGAAAAAAAAACGATTTTCCACAGATTTTTCATATAATAAAAACAAGGAATTTAAACTTTTATACAAATTGTGGTTTTATGTTTAATGTACAACTTCTTGAAAGATGGTACTGGTGCTTTACTGTTAAATTTCAGCTACATAGCTTCAATTTTGCTCTGTAAAGTTTGCTATTTGGTATTGAAAGCGACCCTACATATTTGTTTACTTTTGTGAATGTATTTTAGTTCCAAGAGTATTACTTTCCCGCACTAGTATGGATAAGTAATTTTCCCCGCATTTTTGCGGGAAAGTATAACTATTTATATGTATCTAGACTTTATACTGTATCGGATTAACTTAATAATAAATTGGATTACTTCTCAATAAAAATACCTACCAATTTGAATTCTTATATTTATTCCACCCTGCTGTTTTTTTTTAATATGCAATTTTTCTTTTTAAATTATTTTGAAGTTTCGTAAAATTTTTAAAACATTAGGTCAAATAATAATTAATCCGGGTGTTGTTCTGTAATATTTTTATGGTAACAAAATTAATGTTCTAGGCCTTCAAAGTTTGTCAAAATATTTCCAAGACTTAAAGGTTTTTAACAAGTCAAATACCGGATTATTCCGACTTCGAGCTTCCTGAAGATATAGTGAAGGCTGCCAATGTTAGTATTAATTTACGAAAGTAATTCAAAAGAAAGATACAAGCAACAATAAACATAATTTTTAAATTGTTGCAAGAAGAAGCAATTTAGAAGCATTAAAGAAAAAATATTTTTGGCGTTCTTTTTCGAACTTGGTAAGGTACTGATAATTGTCTAGAAAGAAATTTATGGAGAAAACGCTTTGTTTTCAATATATTAAACTTAAAAATTAAACTAACACACATTTACACTATTTTCCTTTATTTTTTTTAAGACAACTCTTGATTTTTACACTAAAGTGGCATACGATATTTTATAAACATCTCTTAAAAATTTGTTTTAATGTTTATTTTACACAATTTTTCCATTTAATTTCAAAGCTGCATTCTCAAACGAAACGGCCATGTTTGCTGAATTATTTTCCCAGTGTATTGTTTCTTTGTTAAAAACTATGTTATTAAAACATTAAATGTTAAAAAGTTGGTGTTTTTTTAATAAGGTCGTACAACTCTTGCGAAGAGTGTCTTTCCCGTACTCGAGTGCTTGCCCGTACGACCCGTAACGAAGTCAACGGTAATCGCACTTCTTAGAGAAACCACTATAATAATACGCATGTGTAATATTTAATTATTTCTATAAGATTGTTTTAATTTTAAATATTTTTCACATTACAATTTTTACAGTATTAGTAGCTTACGCTTATTAGTTTATTTTTTATTATTTGGATTTTTTTAAATTTTTTATTTTCTTTAAAATTTTTAGGGTAAAACCAAAAAATTTTTTAAAATTTAAAAATTTATTTTTATTTTTTAAAAATTAATAAAAATTTTTTTAAATTTAATTTTATAATATATATATTTAATAAAAAATTTTAAATAAATTTTATTTTTTATTAATAAAAATTTAATTTAAAATATTTAATTAAAAAAAAAAAAATAAATTTTATATTTTTTAAAAAAAAATTAATTTTATTTAAATTTTAAAAATTTAAAAAATTTAAATAATTAAAATTAATTTTTATTTTTTTTAATTTTAAATTTTTTTTTAAATTTTAACTTAAAAAACCACTTTTTTAGCAAGCCAAAATTTTAAAAGGTATTTGTTATCAAATGCGTGTTGACAGATTTGTAATTAGTGTATTTGTAATATATGTTTGATGTTCTTTTATGCGTTTGGCTAATGGTCTGAAAGTTTCACCTATATAAAATATATAAGAATTACAAGGGATTTTATAAATAAAATTATTTGTGTTCTTATTTAAATTTTTTTTAGGCCAGTGTTTTTCAATCTGTGGGTCGTGACCCTTTGGGGGGTCGCGAAGCCTTACTCGGAGTGTCGAGGGCAAAGGAAAAGGTAAGATTCTATACTACAATACAAAACATAGTTTTATTGAGAAAAATGGGATTGTTTATTTTTCAAAAATTTTTCAAATCGTGGTGCTATTTTTGAAATGTTACTTATCAAATCATTTTCTAATTAAAGTCTCTTTTTAATTTTAATGCCCACCGTTCATAAGAAAGTCAATTCACAGAGGTAAAAAGTGGCGAATGTCACTAATAATTTTAGAGCTTTTAAAGCTTACCACAAACAATTGGTATGTTGCATTATCTTCAACAGTCTTCTGAACAGATGGAACAGACTTAAAAATATTGTTTTGCAGGGAGGTTTACCAAAATGAAGATTGGGATGAAATGCTTTAACTTTATATTTAGCTGTTAATTTTTTTGTTCTACCTTGGAGGCTCTTGTTTAAATTATAAAGGTGGCTAATAAGATCTGCCAGAAATGCTTATTTCAAGAGCCAAACTGGATCAGAAAAATGATTAGAATATTCAAATTTAAACATCTTGTGTCATAAAAATTCAGCTGTTTTTTGACTTCGCCTATTTTTTTTTGAATAGCCACCTGACCTCTGTGTGATAAAGGAAATTGTGACGAAGCGGACCCATATCTTTACAAACAATTCCAAACGGCCGGGTTTGCAAGGCTTTATCTTTTGATAGACTTTACAATTTTTATTAGCTCTTAAGCACGTCATTTAAATTAGAAGGTAAAACCTGGGCTGCTAGAGCTCTGTACTCATCGGCGACCTTGCCCAAATGAGAGTTGAGACAAAAGAACCTTTTTTAAAGCGCGGGAAACGCCGAGAGGCGTGAGACGCTGCCTTTCGTCCGCGACAACAATGCAGGATAGCAACGCCCCAAAATAAGGCTCGCGCAAGCTGGCGTACAAGTCATAGCCGCACGCAGCCTTACCAACTTACGTCGTACTTTCTTTCAAAGCTCCCGCGGCTTCTTGCAGTATTGCAGGTCTTAATAATGAATATAAGTAACAAAATATAAAATAAAATAACTTTTTGTCTGTTTATTGTCTAAGGGGATCGCTAGAATTTTTTAAACTATAAAGAGGTCGCGTATTCAAAAAGATTGAAAAACACTGGTTTAGGCGATCTGCTAGTTCATAGGGTTCTATGGGCTGGTCGTACTCAATCGAAAATTTTTGGGGAAATTAGAAAAAAAGGGCTTTCATTGTAAAAAAAACTTTTTTAGCGGATATACCAAAAAAAAACGTTTTAAATAAACTTATTTTTAAACATGTTCTCAATATACGTTAATTTTCTTTTGGTTTAGTGGCTCAAAGAAGAAGAAAAGATGGAAGCCCCTTCCCTTTTTTCCCCAATTTTTTTTTAAAAAATAAAAAATAAAAAAAAGGGAAAGAAATTAAAAAAAAATAAAAAATTTTATTTAAAGATTGGATTAAAAAAACATCAAAAAAAAACTTTTTAAATTTTGTTTTTTTAATATTGCTTTTTTAAAAGAACATAACAGCCATTGAATTATAAAAAAAAACTACTTTTAAAAAAAAATAGTCTTTTTTAAAAAAAAAATTTTTAAAAGGTTTTTAAAAAAATTAAAAACAGTGTGTTTATTTTCTGTCAACAATAAGCAACAGAAAAAAAATTTTAATGTTTTTTTCCCCCCTGAAATAATACAATAACGATTTTTTAAACCCCCACCCCCTTTTTGAAAATTTGGGTTTTAAATTTCCCAAATTTTTTGGGGAATTTTCAATTTTTTTTTAAAAAAAACTTAAATTTTTTTGCAAAGCTAACACAATTTTTTTTTTTTTTTTTTAAAAAAAATTTTAAATTTATATTTTAAAAAAAAAATTTTTTTTTTTTAAATTTGGTATTGTGATATATATTTTTTTTCCCCCTGAAATTTCCCCCCCCTTTTAAATTTTTTTTTAAAAAGGGAATTGTTTTTAAAATTTTAAGATAAAAAAAAGTTGTTTTTTAAAAGTACTTTTTTAAAAAGGGGAAATTTTAAAGTTTTTTTAAAATTTAGGGGAAAAAAACCCCCAAAATTAAAAAAAAAAAAATTTAAAAATTTTTTCAATTTTTTGGCCCTTTTTTAAAATTTAATTTTTTAAAAATTTTAAAAAACATTTTTTTGTGTTTTTTTAGTTATTTTAACCAAACCCCCCAAAAAACAACTTTTAAAATAAAAAATTTTTTTTTATATGTCTAGTGCTAATAAGGGAAAAATTTTTTTTTTCCCCCGATAAAAAAAATTATCATTATCCCTTATAAAAAAAAAAAAAAGTTTTTGGGGGGAGTTGGATCTGACAAAATAATCCATTTTCACTTAAATTGTCTGTTTCGTCCCCCAAATAAGATAAATTACCGTTGTAAGTTTAGTTTTGAAGTAATTAAAGCCAATAAAAGATTAATCCAAAAATTGGTTAAAAAAACAAAAATTTTTTTAATTTAAAAATTTTGAAAAATTTTAAAACCCAAAAATATTTTTTTTAAATTTTTTATTTATATATATATATATATATATATATATATATATATATATATATATATATTTTTTATATATATATATATATATATATATATATATATATATATAAAATTTTTTTAAAATTTTTTTTATTTAAAAACCCAAAAGGGAAAAAAAAAAATAAGGGGGAACTTTTCCCAAAACACAATTTTTTAAAAAAAAAAATTTTTAAATTGGGGTTTTTCCTTCCCTTTTAAAAAGGGGGGGGTGGAAAAAAAAATTTGTTGCCAAAATTTTTAAAAACCCCCTTCGCTTAAAATTTTTTTTTTTAACCAAAAAAAAATTTTAAAATTTTTTTAAAAAAATCCCAACCCCAAATTTGGAATTTAAAAGGGGTTAACCCTTTAAATTTTTTTTTTGGGTTTTTTAAAAAATTTTTAAAAAGGGGGGGCCCCCAAAAAAAAAGAAAAATTTTAAAAATTTTTTTTCCCAATTTTTTTTTTTTTTCCCTTAATTGTTTGGGGCTTTTTAAAAAAAGAAAATAATTTTAAAATTTTTAAAAAATTTTTTAAAAAACCCCCAAAATTTTTCATAGCAGAACTTGAAAAGAAAAAAAACAAAAAAGCAGTACATGTTAAAATTATATTAAAAAAAATTTTAAAAAAAATTACAACAAAAAAAATTTTCTGTTTTATTTTAAAAAAATTTTTTTTTTTACCAAAATTAAAAATTTTTTCAAAATTTTAAAATTTTAGGTTTTTAAAACCCCATAAAAATTTAAAATAATAATGTTTTAAGTCAGTTAAAAGATTAATTTTTTTTTTTAATTTAATCATTGAACTGGTTATAACCCAATTTTTTTTGATTTTTTTTTAACCTTTTTTTTTTTAAAAAATATTAAAAAAGTCAAGATCTTTTTCCCCCAAAAAAAATTTAAATTTTATAGAACATTTAAAGTAAACAAAAACTATAACTATAAGAAACTGCTTTTAGAAAGACAAAGATGTTAGTCTTTTAATATAAAAAGAGATTAATGATAGCTTTAAACATCCGACAGTTTTTGTGCAGCTTTATTTAATGCTGCAGTAGTATATGTATGGCTTTAACAGCTAAAATAGTTTATCTGTAGCAAAAATATTTAAATTTAAGCAGGCACTTAAATTATTTTAAACTTTAATAACTCTTAAACGGTGTTGGTAATATTTTAATTGATTTTATTTTAAAAGTTGACTTTGTCTTATTTAATTTAAATACCAAGTGGTGCCTTTTCGATAAAATTTTAAGTTTTTGGTAAAATTTTATGTAAAATTCAATTGGGTGCTAATTTTTTTTTATCGGTTATGGTTTTAATGGTATAGGCAAAGTTACTTTGTTTCAAATGGGACACCCTCTAGAATATTTTACTATTTATTTCAAAATAAAATTACCTTATTATAAATGCTACACACATTATAGTTATTTAAAAAAAATGTTATTTGTGCAACAATCAAACATTACGAACCTGAACATAGTATTTAAATTTTGTACTTCTTGTGTAATATTTTATTATTTGTTACTATTTTTAAAAATATATAATGTTATAAATACAAAATAACAATATTCTAGAACTAACTAAATGACTAAATCTTTATTAAAAAATTAAATACTTCATCCCTAGGTCTTTCTGGATTGTACCTAGTACCGATGCTGCCTTACCTCGTTGCACAGCTAAACCAATTCTTTGGATAATGAAACTTTTTGCATAAAAACTTTTTGCAAATTTTCTTTACAAAACCCTTAGCCTCATCACTTAAAGAACCAAAAGTTTCTACAGCAAAAGGAATTAAGATAAAGCGGTCTTCAAGCTCTTTATATTTTAAATGTTTTTTTATTCTTGGCAAGACGAGCAGCCGCACCTACTAAATTAGAAGTTTTATCCAGATAGGATTTCGTAAGTGTATGGCTTTAAGTAGCATCTAAAAGTAATTGTTTTTCATATTTCCAGGGAATTAGAGACATTTCATCTACACATTTTCCATCGCTTTTGCAAACTCCAAGAGGCTCTAACACAGACGCAGGTTTGTTCACACACAGGTAGACCAAGTCTGAGAGCGATGTAAATATGAAATGTTTTGTTATGTTTAAATATTTTGTATTTTATTATATATTTATAATTTGTTAATTTGTTTTTGATTATTATTTTTTTTTATATACAAAACTAGGTTTTCATCTAGTGCTTTAAAAGTATTATTAATTTCTCTCTGAATATCTAACGAAATATGTTTGTACAGCATTTGCACTTGTTATCCCGCTTTTAATATAATATTTAGTTATATTATATATTTTAATGTTTTAAACTCCAGGCACACTGGCGATTTTAAAAATTTTCCAGTTGCAATTCTCCCTCGCCTGTATCCACATGTCTCTAAAATAAAATGAGTTTTATCTGTATACCTTGTACGAATCAATTGATAGAGCAAAAAAATTTCTATATTTTTATCTGTTTTTCAAAACAAGAGGTAAAACGCTAATAGCCACGACAAAATCCATTTTAAAATTGATGATGAGTAATTATTTAGTTGCCAGTGAGCACTTGAAACAACAGCGGGCAACCCTCAACCGATTAAAATAAAATTAATAAGTGAAAGATCGTGGTATGTTTTAATAATCAAATATTTTTACCAATCTTAACACTTTTAAAAACAATTGCTGATTAAACTTTATAACCTAAGGGCAATTATTTTAAATTTATTATTAACAAATGTTTTAAGTTCAGATAACATTTTCAAAAAACAGATATTTCTTATTTTATACTTCTTTAAAAACAAGTTTCTAATTGATATAAAATTTTATTTTAAACATATTAAGGAAAAAGAAGACAAAACTTAATCGGCGATTAAAAAAAAAACAATAGGAGTTTAAAAAATGTTTGATGCCCCCTACTACAAACAAATTTTTTAAAACAGAAGTTGTTAATATTTTGCCCGAATTATTTAACAGAGTTTTTGTCTTCGGGTTTTTTTATTTTCTTTTGAAAAGTTTTTAAAAATATAAATTAAAAGGATCCGATATTTTTTTTTGTTTTTTGTTAGTTAATTTTTTTTAATTGGGTTTTTTATTTAATATAAATCAGTTTTTTTAGCATATTAGATGTAATTAATTTTATTTGGAGCGTATCTCAAAAAAAACCTTAAAACATGATAAATCAAATACTGTTAATTATTGTTTTAATGTTCCTTATATGGTAATATTAATTTAGAAATTATATCAATTATTTTTAGTGTCTGACCGTAGAAAGAACTGACCAGTCAAATATTTTTTTTTTTAATTTTTAAATATACTTTTTTTAACGATCAAATCTACATAAAATAGCTTTTTAAGGAACCAGGGTATTAAAAAGGATCGACGCCATAGAGGATAGAGACCAGTAATCTACAATAAATGACATATATTTTTTTAATGATCATTTTGTAATTAAATTTTAAAAATGTTTCTTTAAGTTTTTTGGAATATATTTTGCTATTAGGCAACCATTCCTATAAATGTCCTAATGTTAATATTTAAATGGCAAAGTTATGATAAAATGGTAAAAAAATTAATTGTACTAAAAAATTTTTTATTAAAAAAAGCAAATTATGCATTAATAGGTGCTTATTATGGATAAAGGGGTACGTTAAATCACTTGATAAATAAACGGCCCGATTTTTTTTTTTATCCATTACTGCAAAAGTATTCTTTGTCTTATTGTTGCGTGTAAAAAACTTACCTCTTTAAACAGGCCCATATTTTTGCCTTAAAATGTATGGCAACATTAAAGTGCTTGGTTAAGGCTTATACATCAAACCAAACAAGGTTTATTTTAAAAAATGATTATCACCAAAAAATTTATTAAAAATTAATTAGCGGAATAAAAACATGTGCGTGCTTTAGAAGTTCCTATACATGCAAAAAGTATAAAAAAAACTTGAGAATTTTTTTTAGCGCAAAATATGATAGCAATGGGCAACTTAATTTTTTAAATGAATATTTAAGTTTAGTTAACTTATTGTAATTAACCAGCTCTTTTAAAGGAACTAGTAAATCAAGGAGAGAGCGTATCGCGAGGACATTAATTAAAAAAAAATTTTAATTTTGGGGGGGATCCCCCAAAATTAAAAAAAAAAAAGAAATTTAAATTTTATTTAAAATTTTAAACCCATAAAAAAAAATATTTATCCAAATATAAAAAAGGGTTTTTTAATTAGGAGTTGACCGATCCCCCCCCAAAAAGTTTTATTCATTTCTTCCATTATTACCATATCAGGTATTTAAAATTTTATACCCTTTTTTTTTAATTTTTTAACGGGGTGTTACTTAATGGTATGCCCTTTTTGGGAAGGAGGCATTCCTGGATGTTTTTAAAGGGAAAAAAGTTCAACGTGGTCCCTAAAATGCTTAGTTATTAAGAAAAGGGTGTTAAAGTTTTATTTTATTTTCATTTTTTAATACATTTTTCAAAGACGGTTTGAGATATTGAAAAAAATTTTTTGGCACAGGATATTATCGCATAAAAACACATTTTTTAGATTTTTTTTTTAAATTTTTTTTTTTTTGCAACCAGTGGCGTAGCTATGACGAATTTTAAAAAACAATTTTACAAAAAATACTACGCCATTTTTTTGGGGGAAAAAAAATTATGGTTTTATAATAATTATCAATCAATTAAAAAAAAAAAAACCCCTCTTTCTTTTTTCCCCCAAAAAAATTTACCTTTTGGGGAAAAATTTTTTAAAATTAAAAAAAATGTCTTATGACCCAAATTCATTTTTGAAAAATTATTAAAAATAAATCTTTTTAACTTTGGGGGGCCAGCGATTGTTGTTTTGTTGTTGTAAACATTATGACACTGACGTTAATTATCATTCTTGACGGGTTTGTATTTATTTCTCCTTCGATTTTAAAAGGGGGTTTTTTTTGCTAGTTAAAAAAATAAAAAATTTTTAAATTTTTGGAAATGACACAAATGCTTTTCCCCTTTATGGTCTAGCTAATGGTAATGCTGTGGAGGCGCGGCGTTTGTATCAAAAAAAGGATCCTAATCGCGCTCTCCCAGATAGACGAACATTTATAAACATTCATCGTCGTCTGACTAATCGGATTTTTAAAGCAAATTTTTCCGAGGGAAGGCCCCGTACAAAAAACACCGGCAGTGGAGGGGGGTTTCCTGCATGCAGTCGAAGAGGATCCAACCAAAAGTAGCAAAAAAAATAGGTATGGCATTAAACATCTGCTACAAGACGGTATGGGAGATTTTAAGAGATTCTTTGTTACCCCCTTTTTTCATATACAAAGGGTTCAGGCATTGTTTTGAGATTAGAAACGCGCAATTTTGTAGATGGTATTCCAAAAAGTAACAGAAAATTCTCATTTTGATGCCAAAAAATTAGTTTACGGACGAAGCAAATTTTTTAAAAAAATGAAAACCAATTTTTCCCCCAAAAATCATTACTGGGGGCCCCCCAAAACCCCCCTTTTTGAGACACATTTTCAGGAACAATTTTCACCGAACGTTTGGGTCGGTATCGTATCCGACCATTTAATTGGACAATTTTTTTACCAGGACGCCTTAACGGACAGGATTATTGTAATTTTTCCAAAATGATTTGCCTTTTTTTTTTTTAAAATGTTCCTCTTCAGTTACGGCAACAACTTTGGTTTTATGATGGGTCCCGCCCCCCTTTTTGATATTTCGTGAGCATTTAAATAGAGCCAAAAAATCATTGGATAGGCCGTGGAGGACCCCCAGGCCACCTAGATCGCCTGACCCCGAAACACCTTTGATTTTTATTTGTGGGGACACCTAAAAAAAACCCTTTGTTTATCATACACCAATTGTGACATTAGAAGAACTCAGAAATAGAAATTGACGGGTGGAAACTATCCGAAACACGCATGGGGAAATTTTTTAAAGGGTTGTAATTCAATGAGAAGAAGAGCAGAAGCCTGATAGAGGCGGGGGTGGTCATTTCCAAATTTTTTGTAAATTATGTATGTATTGGGATTTAATTGTTATTGCTTTTTGTTCACTAGTTTGTGAAAATAGCTTAAAAAAAAATATCTGAAAAAATGTATTTAAAATTGAAAATAAAAGTTTAACACAATCAAGAAGATAATTAACGTCAGTGTCATAATGTTTACAACAACAAAACAACAATCGCTGGCAACGAGCAAAGCTAACTTGATTTATTTCAATAATAATTTTTCGATGAATTTGGGGGTAAACATTTTTTTTTAAATTTTAAAAAAATTTTTCCCAAACGGTAAGTTTTACGGCAAAAATGAAAGAGGGATTTTTTTTTTTTTAATTGATTGATAATTATTATAAAACTATAATTTTTTCCCAAGTCAATGGGTATATTTTTTTTTTTAAAATTTTTTTGGGGAAAATTTGTTAATACTTTTTTCCCCCGGTTGCAAAAAAAATTAAATGAACATCTGAAAAGTGTGTTTTTTTCCATAATATCCTGTGCCAAAATTCAGTTCAATATCTCAAACCGTCTTTGAAAATGTATTAAAAAAAAAAATAAAATAAAACTTTTTAAAACCCTGTATCTTAATAACTAAGCATTTTTGGGCCCACGTTTATATGAACTTTTCGACTTAAAATCGATCCAGGAATGCCTCCCTTCAAAAATTATGACATACCATTAAGTAACACCCTGTTCTGTTGGTAGGTAATATAAGAAATTACATCAATACACTATTGTCCTCTTCATGTCGCATTAATTATTTAAATAATGCAGCAGTTATTAACTATTTATGTTATAAGTACATAAATCCTGGCGTTATTTGGCGCGTTTGGTTAATGCTGACAAACTAGCGGCTATGGGGGACCAATAAAACCACGTTTACGATTACATTATAAACGGGTTTCGGGTAAGTTTTAGAGTTTTGTTCTGTTATATTGCAAAACCCCCGTATAGCAGACTTCATTGTTTGTTAGGCAGTGACATCAATAAAACTGCAATAAAAAAAAATAAAAAAAGTGTTTTTAAATATCATTTATTACAAAATAAAATAGAAGAGTAAAATTTTAATATTTAAAATACATAATTCATATTGATGGGTCAGGTGCACCTTTTTTTTAAAAATAAACATAAAAGTAAACAATAAAAAACTAGGACAAATTTTAAACTTACAATGTTAAAAATATCAATATATTACTAATATACTTGATAAAATAAGACAAAACAAAGTTACTAAATGAAATTAAGTAAAGGACCTATGACAAAAGATATAAACATAAAAAAAATTATTTTAAAAAAAAAAAAAAATCAATTACAATATATATAGGTATTTTAAAGAAAAAATAATTAAAAATTTATTATTTGAAACAGGTTTAAATACAAAATATTAAAAACCGAAAATTATTATCGCGCTACAGTCCAAAGGCTACAAAAATAATTAAAAATATGAAACGATTTTGGAGATATTTCCTGGAAATTTTTTTTTTCCGAATAATACGCTTATGAAACCAGCCTGGTTTTTACCCTTTTAAAATTTTTTATTACTATTAAGTCTTCTTATGAAACGAAGAAGACAAATATTTTCCTACATTTGTACAAAATACAATCTCTTTCTTGACTAATGAAAGGTATAAGTAATTTATTATTAAATGTTTGTCGAGTATTGTAACGAACCTGGATAAAATTTTTCACTTAATTTTTAAATGCAAGACAACAGGTCTCCAATAAAAATAAAGAGGGAAGTGTCAGAATTTTATGGGCTTAAAGCAGATTTTGAATTCAAATTTTTTCTCTAAATATATACTTATTTTAAAAGTAAATACTATATATAAAAAATGTTATAAATAGCTTATCTTAAATGAAACTCTGTAAATAAAATATGCACTCATTTTTATTGTAAGTACAAGTCGTTAGATATAACTCTTTTTTTATATATGACCCAAACTTGAACCAACTTATACAACCTAAAAATTTATTTCCATACCCCCAGCCAAAGTAAAAGAGCAAAAAATAACCTCAGTAAGTGAGTATTTAAATGCAATAAGTTTTGTTTAAAAGACATTTCAGGATAAATAAAAACCTACAAATAAAAAGTTGAATGTCCGAAAGACTTGACCATGGAATCAT